>JAVLVB010000557.1:7438409-7482994 GCA_032876305.1 Orestias chungarensis | reverse complement strand
GATTTAGATGGAAAAATGGATTGAGCCAAATACAGGACAATACTGAAAGAAAAGTTATTAAAGGCTATCAAAGACTTAAGACTTGGGCAGATGTCCATCCAGGAAAAAAGCAATATAAACAAAACGCAAGGTTTGCAAAGTAACCATTGCGTGACTTAAAAAAAATATATTTATCAGTTTCTAAGGTGTATTTAAAAAAATGAATTAAAGTGACCTACACATGGACGGCACACTGACTTTCTGGACCAAAACAATCAGTTGTTGCTGCCATAATTTCCTTTATGCTCGTTATGCAAATTGCTTCTTCACTGGATCTTGTATAACTGATACCCTAACAACACATTGAATGGACGCCGGTATTTGCTGCTGTTGGGAACCATACCAAAATAGCACCTAGATAAAATCTGTAAATATTTGAAACCCTCTTAAAAAAAATGATAACTGCCTACCGTCAGCTGTCCTTTAAGTTTTAGATTCAGCAAACCTGAATCAAAAGGACATTAATTTTAGGTATGCTATCAAGTTTAGCAAAAACCTGTTAATGAGCCATCAATTTGATTCAGCTGTGTCTAAGCAGGGATGCATCTAAAGCCTGAACTACACTCTTCCTTATTTCCAATCCTGGGTGCCCAGCCAATAGGCAACAAGGAATATAAATGTTGGTTCTGGATTGACTGCTTTGCAAATGCCATCCAATAGCATTTCAAGTATCATTACATATAAGTATTGGTAGCTTCCCATTCATGTAGAATATGTTAGAAACTCTCTATAAAAAGTACACAAACAGGCAGCTTTTCAACTAAAACTTGTGTAAATACTAAAACACTTGGTCCACTTAATGTCATATAGAGGGATAAAACACAATCCTATTCCTACCTACTAGTATATTATTTACTGTGTAAGAATATAATTTCTTTAAAGTATATTTGCTATGTACTTACTTTGGGCATGTTTTAACAGTAACAATATAAATATAAATCTCCTGTACACAAGCCTTAATAAATCGTTCAGTCTGTACAAGGTTAATTTATTTCAAGGTAACCTGAAATAAAACCAATACCATGCAGGAAATGAATCATTGTAGTAATATCTAACAGAAAGTAATCAAGAAAAATAGCTAAGGTCTGCAGTCATGTGATGGCAAATTAAAATAAGATTTGATGGAAAGTTCTTATTTTGATTAAAAAAATAAAAAATATGTATCTGCTATCGCCCTGACAGTAAAAGTCATTGCTGGTAACAAATAGAATAATTTATAGAATGATTAGGTAACAGAATCTGGTAAAAGTCCTTGTTTTACCCTATAATGTGATATAAAGATTTTGAGTGGGTTTCCAGTCCACAAAAAGAATAAACACGTATGAAACCGCATCCAGAAGAGATGACAGCAACACATACTGTGCCATTAACCCAGCTTCCTATTTCATGTGGTTCCTTCCTCAGATGAAGCGAATCTGTGAAACTATAAACCCCTGAGGGTGTTCTGTTACAGCGACAGTGTGGGAACACTCCAAACACTTTGGCTGATGTGCTAATATCATCATGACTTGACCTGTCAGAACTCATATGCCTCTAAAAATGTGACTCCGTTTTGTCTGGAGAAAAGTGTCTCTGGCAACACTTGCCTTAATTTTTCCATGACTTAGAAATAACAATGCATTGGAAAGATGTCTTAGATCAGCAACACAGGAGCATTAATACGTGTTTGATCCATACTGGTCAATAAATAATGACATTGAGAAGGAGAGAGAGAGAGAGAGAGAGAGAGAGAGAGAGAGAGAATGAATACCATATTATCGTGTGAGTGTAGTGAAGATATAAGGTCAAAAGAACACAGCAACCTTGTCAGCATGGCATCTTACCCTTTTGGCTGTCAATGACAAAATTGCCCTCATCATTTCCTGTGGTGATTTTATATGTAATCCCATCTCCATCAGGGTCCTTTGCCAGCACCGTGGCAACAAGTGTGTTTGGTCCTGCATCTTCTGAGACAAACGTCCTATATCTGATGAGACACATGCAAATACCACTGTCAGTACTTGACCCACATTAAATGTGGAACACATCTTGAAATGGTTGTAAAAACACTTAGAGAGGTTATTATAGGGTAATGTGAAAATCCCTCTATGTCCCGTCAGGTCAGGTAGCATCACCAATCCTCACACGAAATCTATTTCAGAGAGGTAAGATATCTACATTTTCGTTTATATATATATGTGAGACGCATAATTACATTTCTATGAATTTAATATTGTGTATATTAAAGAAAACTAATCTAAACATGGCATTTATAGCTGGTAGAAAAAGAGTGGAATAGAAAAGTAAAAAGACATGGGATGGATAAAAAGACCAGTAATAATTACTCCTTCTCCTGATAGCAAATGTTTCAAAAAGTGTTATGAATTAGTTTATAAAAACTGGGTAAAATTTGTTAATTATACGATAAGAAAGGAATACAAAATATCATTGATAAAGCAGACACATTTTTGTTAACTATACCCTTCCTATGGTTAAACAGCTTGCAATAATTAATATATTTCTCTCTTTCATTTTGTATTATTCGATATGAGCAATACATTGCTAAGTTTAGGTCTTTCAAAAACGGAATCTCCTTGAGGTAGAACACTTTAAATCTCAGCTTTAACATTTCTGACCTTGGACATACAGCAGAGGGATGCTTGATAGAACAGCTTTTGTTGAAAGGTTGACCCCTCAACTTTCTTGACATGAGGCAGTTACTTTTTGGAAAAAGCTCATCTTCTCATATCATCACAACATCACAGCCTATTTGCCTTCTTACAGTATGTCAACATTTCATAACTAAATTAAATCGTGAAATAAGGTCCTCTTTTTAACGAATGTAAACAGAAATGCTGTTTAAAGAACCTTTGGAGCTGCTATCAGATCAACGCGCTTAATTATGTATCTACAAAAATAGTGCTTAGAATTTTATAAGGACAATTTTCCTGCTTACAAACTTGGTGTTTGTTTTATCTTATTTTTAAATGTAAACATTTCTAAACAAACAAATTTACCCAGCATAATTATATTTTCAAATTATGATAATAGTTATAGTGGTAAACTCTAGCCTTGGTCTGTGTAAAGAAACAAAAAAAAAAACAATTTAATCAGTCATAAAATGACTGATTAAGTAGGGTAAGTTATGTTACAATTTTACAATTTATCAGGCAGGATTACTGCCATACGTGAATAATAAAGAAATTGCTTTATTAGAATCTGAAAGCATCAAGGAGGCTAAAATACATCTAATCATGCTCAGATTAAATCAAATTGGCTTTGATTTTCTCTGCTCTGTAGAAATTTATTTGACACATTTTCCATAAGGTCGTGAGGTTTAAACTAACCCCTGATGGAAAAATAAAAAGTATTTTAGCGTCGATCAGCATTGCTGAGAAGCCTAAGAAAGCCCAGATGTAATACACCTTTCCAGCCCTCGTTGAAAGTCGACATGGTCTTACAGGAGAGTGATGTAGTTCACAACCTTTGTCAGACAAAGGGCTTCATGGAGAAAACGTCTGATGGACTTTGCACCTAGTTTACTTGATCAGCGCAAACATTTGGGGAAGGATGACGAGGAGGTTTTACAAAACAGACATCATGCTCTTAATAAGATCTCCACCACATGGAGAAACACACCCGGCAATGTATTTCATACATATTTGGACTTAACTTAATTAAAAAAATATTTTAAATAATAATTTAAAAAATTGGGATCAAGGAGAACAAGAACATTTGCGCTACTCACTACTAACTTAAAAACTTTGGTTCATTCTTTTTTTTTTTTCTTTTCTTTTCTGAAAAATGTTTTAATCCTCTGAACCGTTGGTCACCACCCTGACTAGGTCTGGTTAAGTTCAAATGCAGTTTGGTTTTCTTTTGTTTCAGTCTCCAAATCCCTTATTTGATATGTTGACTGTTCAAAAAAATATATAAAAAACCCTCAAGGACAATTAAAGGGAAATCGAGTCTTAAAAGTTTCAACACCAGTTATAGTCCAATTTGATTTTACATTAGTCTGAAAAAACTCATGTCAGGTTACCATCGGCATCAGAACAGAATGCAGATGAAACATCAGATACACATAATGATAAATTTTGTATGAAATGTCATACAAATAAGAAACTTATTAGGATGCTATTTCATTAAATCTTCACACGCTGTATCTTGAAAATAATAAATCTAATTAAAAACACAAAATCAATCTTTCTAACATAATTGTAAAACAACAAACAGTGTAGAACTATAAGACCTTTTTTACATCCAGAAGGCTTAAAACAATAGCTTACATAAAATCTAAATTCTGATTTGGCAACATTAATAAAATGTTGCTGATTTAGCCACAGTTATCCGGGGTGTCTGTATCATTGCGCAGAGAGGTTTTCCAGCCTGTCCACCTTAGCTGTGCACAATGCCGGAACTTGCTTGGTGCCTGCAATACACCACTCAATATTCATCATGTTGTTTGCACTACATTACACAGAATGATGTGAGCGTGCTCCTAGTCGATTTCTCAGGTGCATCTTTTTGATTAGATGCTTTCATGTCCTGATATATGACATCCGCAGAAGTGCTTGGTATGCAAAATTATACCCCTTTTATCATAGGACAAATGACACAAACGGAAAGTCATGCTTAGCAGTGATACAGTGCAAACATAGGAACTCTGAAGGTAAGTTTTGAAAACCGCTGCAACAGCAGATCAAATATTTCCTAGTTGCTTTAAATAAATAAAATCTTGAGGAATGTCACGTTAATACATGTTCTGAGAGGAAAGAAACCAAAAGCTATTGTTTGATTTTTGTGTTCATCCCGAGGTATAGTTTCGCTGTCTGAAAAATAGCTAGAATGATGCTCTGCTGCTATTGTCTCATGATGCCCAAATATCATGCTATTATGTACCTGCCTTTTATTTCGGTTGCAAAGGAAAAACAAACGACTTTATTAATCCTAAAAGGAAATGAAATGCTAACAGCTAAATTTCCAGGCAGCGGAGATGTTATTCCACAGTAACGTGTCCTTGGTGACACACATCAGCTATTGGCGAGCTTTGATAATCCCCCTCATTTGCTTTTACTGCTCGTCTTTAAATCTCCATCTGGCCATATGGTTAAAAAGTCGGACAGAGGCACAGAGTCTGGGATATTATCCTTGCCAAGTATGACTGATGGAGGACATGGTTTGCACTTCACTCGTTCGCCCTCTGCTCCCTGGTCCTGCTCTACATTTGAGAAGACACCTTTACAACTCTCCTGGGTTTTCAGGTCATTTGTGCTTTTGAAATGCTAATCAGCAGCTCATAGTTGTAAAAACAATGATTTGTTGCCATATTAATGCCTCATAACGCCTCTCCAAAAGTAAAAATGAAAGAGCAAAAATCCTTCCAGCTACACAGCCTCCGAAACCTGATTGTGCACCACTGGTACAGCATCAACACAAATCCAACTAAAGTATCACACCAGTTTTCCAAAATTGACATTACTTAATTTCACATTACACTATAAAAGACATCTGCCTCAGTCAGCATTGCAGGGTGCTCAAAAATGAGAAAAAACGATGAAATTACTTATACCGCATTACTTACATCCTTTTACAGATGAAATAGATTGGCAGAGAAATACCATTACTGCACAATAAGTTATGGAAATTGTAAGTCTTTGTTTAGCAGCAAGCCTTTTTCCAATTTCATGTAAAAAGACAAACACTTCGGGATATACTTCGGAATATTGTGTCCTTGAAAAAAATAAAAAAATTCACATTTTTAGATATAAGCTTTGTTCAAGGACGGCTTCAACATGAAATTCTTAGGTATCAATTTTAGTTCTGTCACTTTCCCTAAAACTAGGACACAGTAAAAAGAAGAATGTGACACATGCCCAGAAAAGACAGTTAAATTAGAGATGGGTGAAAAAAAAAGGATAAAGTGCACTTATGTTTACGGAGTACTGCTTTTTCTTCACAGGCACCTGCGATAAAATTAGGATCCAAGTCTGAATAAAAAATAAAAAAAATGATAGAAAAGATTTGTTTCAGATACAGGATGTTACTAGAGAGCAGAAAGTATGAAGATAATTTTGGCATAAGCACATAAGCCAAAGACATGGAATGTCTGTAACCAGATTTAAGGTAAGTCGGTATAGTTTGTTCTATTAGGACATTTAAAAATGTATATAATGGATAAAATAACTGAACGGATATAGGGTTACAGACCAATTGAACCCATTTCTGCGATTTGATTAAAGCTTTGAATATTGCTTTGTAACTTTACGCTGCTTTAAACTCTAAGACTTTCTCCCTGACCTGTGTTTTTTTTTTTCTCTCTTCAAAAAACTTAAATACACAACATTTTTACCTTTTTTAATTCCTGTTAAAGGCATAAGACATGCCCTTAGAATTCAGTTTAAAAGATTTAATGAGTTTTTTTTGTTAATGTTTAAAGGTATTTATATTCTAAAATTCAAGCACACGCCTGTTAAGGAAAAGAGAAGTGTTGATTTAGTTAAACACAATGTATTTAAATCATGGATAACCTTAAATAAAATAAAATTAAATGGGTCAGCTCTATAGTGGCCAGTTTTGCAACTATTGAGTAAAGAAAACTAATGATAACCAAAGGATGCCTTTAAAACCAATTGTAGTTTCACCTATTTGTGTAAAACTACAGCCTATTTACTTTAGAGAATTAAAACTTACAGTATAGATTTCCACAATTGACAAAAAGGTATAATTGCTAGATTCCATCCTTTTTGTTTTTAATACTTCTAAATTTCTGTTTGGTTATTTAGAAAAAACAGAGAAAAATAAATAAGAGTTAAAAACAAACCTTGAAATGTATTCTTTAATACCTTGTCCTAGATACAGCCAATGTGAATATTCCAATAAAATCATCTATACTGTCACACCAGAAAAAAAGTCTAAAAAAAGCAATTTACCCTGCTCTCTTGTCATTTTTAGACCATATCATTTCCATCCTTAAATCTAGAGTTGGTGTGATGGTTGTTGAGTACAGAGTGAAGGGTGGGGAGTTACAAGAAAGAACTTATGAAATAAATACAAAACTTAATTATTAAATATAACATTCATTATGTGTACCTCAAATGTGTTAAATCTAGTCATCTGTCCACCTCACACTAAAAAATTCACTGGGCCATATTACTGCAGTGTCTATGGAAATTCTGACATCTGACTGGTAGTTTTAACTAGCAAGACAAGACAACTTCTGCTAAGTTTGCTGTTTATTTTAGGTCAACATCTATACAGATAAGGGGCAAAAACAATTTCAAGTTGGTTTTAAAATGAATATCTCTAATATGTACACAGTGTTAGTTTGTGTTAATTAGTGGATGGAGCTAACATCAATCCTATCTGGACTCGCAAAACCACCATAAGCTCATACTTATAAAGATATTATCACATAAGAACTGTATAAAGCATTTCAAGCAATAGGAAGCTGCCCATCATTGGTTGACTATGGTAACCATATTTTTAACTGATTAAAATACATAAAAAACTTTTGAAAGATTTTGCATATCTGTTCACGCAACAATTACAGTTATATAGTACAATTGAATCTGAAACTTTAGTTTCTGTTGGCAGAAATCCAAGCCCAAAATAATGAATAAACAGTTGTTGCTCTTTAACTGCTCTGTTTAAAAGTGCACTTAAGTTAAAGATCTGGTTTTATTAACTGTACTGTTCAGGGTAATGTTTTAACAGCACTGTATAGAACAGCAAGTCAGCTACTAAATTTTATCTGTAAACTCAATGGAAAACATGTTGCTGAATATTTTCTATTATCACTTGCATCTTGTAACAGAAAGGGTCTGCGAAGTATGTAACTTGCTTTTTGTGCATTTTGGCTTGATCATGTGCATTAAGTCAAGTGTTCCATTATAATGTCTTACGTGATTTTTAAGAGTTTAGTTGAATAGCAAGGATTTGGTAAATGTGTTCAAGACAATTTACAGTGAAGGACATCAGACATTCAGTAGTTTCTGACAAATAAGAAGTAAAAAGTATGTTTTTTTTCCCCTTCCATTCACTGCCTAGCTTGGCTATTTGGCTCGGAAAGTCTTTCAAATCTGGAATTTGTTTGAAACATGCTATTTATTCTAATGTGTTATTAAGATCTATTAAATTAGGTTTTAATTGTGACTTTGGTATTTAACTGTTTAACTGAGGTTGCTGTAAAAGTTCATTCTGAAAATTCCTATTTTCATAGACTTCAGAGCTGCTTTATCTATACCGATTTTTGTTTTACCTTGTTGACGTCTGTCAAACTGTTCCACAGTGTCTTTTAAAGGAACGGATGAAAAAAAAATTCCCTTAAATTGATAATAAAAGAAAACTTAAAATAAAAATAAAAACTTAGCTTTGCCATTTGTTTATAAGAACATGCCAGATTTGGATGAATCTGCCACAAATTTATATGATTAATAATGGTAGAATTCGATGTTCTGCTTTAAAACAAAAAAAAAAAAGAATATAGTTTTTTGGTTTACTTTTAAGTCTGTGTCACTTTCCTGTGAATAGATTAAATTAATCTGTAAGATGTATTTATTTATTTATTGATTTTTTTTACAGGAGCTTATTTCCACACAAGGTTTTTTTCATCTTTTTTTATTATTTTGCATGCACAAAAATTGCTTACATGCAACGAGGATCCAACTGGCCAAAGATGAACGCCTAATGGACAACATTCGAGTCCTGTAGCAGAACTTGCTTTCCTACACCAAGGTTGCACTCAGAGACTCATTAATAATGATTAGTCAGTGAACAGGTCACTATTTCTGTATTACCTTTCTTTCAAACTGTACAACACCAGAAGCTGTTGATGCCAGTGAAAGGAAAATGTAATAATTGTAACTTTTGTGTGTTTTTGAAATAGACTTTGCGAAAAATAGACTTTACTGATTTACTGTTAAATTAACAACACATTAATATAAAAGTGCCTAAATTATACCCATGGATTTTATAGCAGATACCTGTAAAGTGTTATCCTTTTTTTACTGGACATTACAGTCTAAAGATTTACAAAAATGTATCTATGATTTTTGGTGTAATTTTTCTCTACAATATAAAAACAAGGTTCACAAACCAACATATAATTTTTATGTTTTATTTTTATCAATGCCACTTTTTTTCTTTGTGATATATTCTTAACAACAGTTAAGTTCAAACATAACGGGACGCCAGATGTTGCCGTTGAGCCCTCTGGAGGTGTCGTCGGCCTATCAACGAAACACCAAAGATGGAGGGTGACCACCTGAAGACCCCTATGAAGCTTTCAACCCCCTAGCCCTAACCACTCACCAAGTGCTGATCAGTTAAGGGATGTAATACCTAGACCTATAAGCTCAACAATTAACAAGAATTTGTACAGTGTGGCCGGCTTTTAAACTAGATATTATAAAGTTTTAGGATCAACATCCCAGCATAAACATGCCATCTTGTTTACTACTCTGCGTTCATATTGCTGTTGCTGAGAAACTTGAGTTTATACTTAAAATAGGAATACAAATAAATAGTCTTATTGGTCTTAGTGTTAAAATTATGGCTGATTCATTTTAACTATACAATTATATTAACATCCAGAAAAAGAATCATTTTCTTGTAGTATATTTACAAACAAATCAGTAGATATTACCTGGAGCAAAGGGTAGATGTTCTAAGTTGCAGTTGTATCTAGGTTATCTAGGTTACTTTAAAAAAAATATTTTTTACGAATGGCAACTGACAGAAAAAAGGTAATACTTTATTTGGCAATAAGACCCTTAATAAAATACAATAATCAGCAACAAATGTCTAAATTGTAAACAAAACAGCAATGAGAAAAAATGTGAAACAAAACAAGTATCCCTCTTGACCTGGCAAAACATGCACATGCACACACTTGTACTCATTACTGAACATTTTAAACCTCAAAGATCGATAAAAACCGGTCACGTTTTTTTGTCTGGATAATGACATATTTAATGAGCCTTCGATCTTTAGCTCTAATTTCCTGTCTTTTTATCACACGCTTTGTCCAAAGACTGAGGAATGTGTAATCAAAGGGATCATGGACGTATTTATGTTTTTACACAGAAGAAATCACATGTGAGAGTGGCAGAATGACTTTGAATAACTGCGAGTGTACACTTGTTTTTGCTAAATAGTGGGGACATTTTTTGGAAAAATACTATCCTGGTTAGGAAGACTGCTCCTCGTGGGGACCAAAGCCTAGTCCCCGTGGGTGCAAATGCTGTTTTTGGATCTGGTGTTAGGTTTAGACTATGGTGTGAGTGGATGAGTGGAGTTATGGTCAGATCAGTGTACTGGTAATGGTTAGGGATGGTTTAGTGTCAAGTTTAGGCTGTAGAAATCCCTAACAAAAGAATTTGGGCCAAATGAAAGTCCCACAAGTATAAAGAAACCTAACGTGTGTGTGTGTGTGTGTGTTAACTGTCAAATAGGATTTCTGGGTTGGTTGCGGCAGGAAGCTCAGGGTCATGAAAAACTGATTATTCTGCTGTCACTGTCATTAAATCAATACAACCTAATTTGAACGTAGTCATACGTGCACAAACACACACACATGGATCTTTTTAAACCGCTCCAGAACATGCCCATCTGATGCAATGCATATAAATTGGAATACTACATTTAAAAGCTTTCATTGGTTTTCTATACAAAGATTGTTCTCCTTTGGACTCTCTCTGTTAAAGAAAAAACTTACATAAACATAAAGTTTGGGCTCAGGACCTGGTGGGCAAGGTATATATATATATATATATATATATATATATATATATATATATATATATATATATATTTTAAATAGATTATAATTTTTTCTAATCTGTTGCAGAAAGAAACAAATAATCTAAAGAAATTAAACTACGCAAAAACACAGTCATCGACATCTATGGAAAGGATGCAAAGGAAAGAAAGCATGGAAAGGATTACAAAGACATTTCTGAAACTCCACCCAAGCAATGTGAGAACTGATTTCCCAACCGAGGTAAACATAAAGCAGTGGTAAACCTCCCAGGAGCGGCAGAGCCAACTGGGGAAATTCTTGAGACTGAGAAGCATTGGGCAATGTAACAGAAGGTAAACACAAGCCGTAAAGAAGTTTATCTGATGTCAAGAATCATGCACCTTGGAGAGTAAGGAAGAAAACAGTGAGATCTTGAAAGACTCAGCAGCAGACCAATTCCAGAGTGATGTATAGTGTGCAGACATAACCACTAAAGCTGTATTCTAAAAAGTAAAAGGGGGGAAATAAGTTGAAAGACGTTTCTGCACCACATAAATAAGTAAAGTTCACTGCTGTTTATGACAACACAGAGAAAACAATGTCCTTCAAAAGACTGAGTTAAGACTGTGGAAGAAGTAATTGCCATGTACACACACTCAGATGGTATATAAGAACAGTTAACATCACAGAGAGAGTTTGTAAAAGAAAGAACACAGCAGAGTTTTGAGAGTGATAAAGCATCACCTTGAGACAGAAGTTTCTGCATCTCTGAGGAGTCAAACCCAAGGCCAAGATTTAAGGCTTCTGAATTTCGAATTCCTCTCAAGATACCTTCTCACAGTGGGAGAAGTCTTAAGAACTCTTTAGAAAATGTTGGGTTTCCTTCTGAGGACCACATCATAGATTTTTTGTTGGGTTGTTGGATTTACAGCTACCAGTTGGTCAACATGTTTTTCATCAACTACTCAAATGGGTTATCAAATAATTGGACTGCCAAGAAGGTACAAATGTGTCTCTGCATTAATTTAAACAAATTTTATCCAAAACATGTCTTTTATGTTTTTTTCCCTCTTTTGCTAGGAATAAAAACTGCATAAATAGAGTCTTGAAGCTTAATGTTTAAGTCTTACAGTCACAAGTCAAAGCTTTTAAGTGTTATTATCATGTTAAGGGGAAATAAGTAAAATTCGGAAATTAACAGACAAAAAGGTTTTACCGGCTAAATCATTGCTACACTGAAATTTTACATTTTAGGTTCACATATTTTACTCACATATGTTGGGAAAACTCGGGGGCCTCGTCATTTACGTTGGCCATTCTAATTCGTACAGTCGTTGTTCCCGTGCGAGGGACCTCTCCCTTGTCAATAGCCATGACGACAAATTCGTACAGGTGATTGGGTCTCTCATAATCCAGAGGCCCTCCTGGGAAGATGGTCCCGTGAGGTGAAATTATAAAATCTGGATTCAGGGTGTAATAGGTCAGATCAGCGTTTGCTCCTGAGTCGCAGTCGTTGGCAGACACTAAGAAACAGAAAAGGGAAACAAAAAAAGGGGGAAAAAATAGTTAGTAGTGCTAAAAAGATTTTCCGATATATTGAAATCTTAGACATAGCTGAAGAAACTTTAGTAATTGTATGCTCTAAAATCTCTTGAGCCTATCATTTTACATAACCTAGTTGAGCTTAGGCCATGCACAACTAAAAATGCTCTTAGGCTAAGCCTGGTGTCTGTACTATGTAAGGTTCTTCAAAGAAAGATAATTACAAACACAAAATCGCTCACACTCTAAATTCCTAGAATAGGGGTGATGGAAGAGAAAGAATAAAGTAAATTGTATTGAATACTAAACTGAATGACGTGAGCTATCGTAAAAATAACCCTGGGAATCAATTTCTTATCTAGCTATGTTTTTATTTTGACGCGCTCATACTGAAAGTAAAAAAATAAATAAAATAAAAAAAATCAAGGAAATCTAAAGTGTACAACACAAATGTAGTAATGATGGGAAATAAGTTATGCTTCTACTTTCCAGAACATTATTATTTGCACAGCAAGCATTGAAAACACTGTCATTTTGCAACATTGTGGCTCAGATTGGGAATCCATGGAGCCTGGACCCACTTGTCCACAAATTGATTGCCTTGCTAAAACACAAAGTTCCACCAGGGATTTGAATAAGCATATTTTTACACTAACAAGAACATTTCCCCATCAAAAGCTCAATTCTCCAATTCACCTTACATTGCATTTAGCTCACATGCCCATACAAACAATGCACGAAGACACACACACACAGCCACACACACGCGAACGTATGAATAATACATGTGCAAGGACTCACACATATCAAAGAAGAAACAACAGCTAACAAAGTGGATTTATTTTTAGCCATTAAGCCCTGTGGGATTTTAAACACCATCAAATTAATAGTTTGAAGGTAGTTAATTGAACAAAAGCAGACAAAACTGAATTTTTACAGTTTATAAACAGTTTCTGTTTATTTACCTCATTTGTTATAATCCAATATTTTGTCTTATTTTGTGCAGATTATATTAACAGGATATTTTTTTTTAGAAGTTAAAAGGGCGAGGTGTGTGAGTGTGACAGACATACATATCTCACACCCACACCCAGTGACTGACGTGGGCATTTAACAGCAGCAAAATAATAATAATAAAACATCTGAATATTGGTAAAAAATTGTTGATTATTTTCAACTTTTCCTGATTTGAAATGGACATTTTTTCCTGAAATTAAGGTTTCCTTTACCTAACTAGTTGGGAACACATCAGTGTGTTCAGGACCCTTGCCAGTACAGAATGGCTCTGCGTTTGTCAGTCTAGCTTTTTTTTTTTTTTATATGCCCCTCCTGTAGTTAAAGAAACTTGGGTTTCCTAGAGGATATTCAGGAAAGTTCAGGAAAACATCCACCAAACAATTGGTCCTGAAAGAAAGAGCTGTGGCTGGCCTTGTGAAACGATCCCTCATGTCATATGAAATAGGAAGTGCTCACACTTCTCCTCCTTAATGACGGTTTGATTCTGTCGCATGCTGTCAGTGTGTGATCACCGAACAGAAGAGACTAAAGCCTTTTGTCACCCATGCGGAATTGTTTATATTAGAGAGTGATATTTAAGGTCACTGGATGTATTAGAAAACTCCTTTTTCATGTTTCAGCCTTTCCTTACCCTTTGAGCGCTCAACAGAAATCCAAAAAGAGGTGTAAACTTTTCAACAAATCGTTCAGATTTCAGCTCGGATTGGTTGAATAGTAACTACACAAATGTTTTTATAATAATGTTTTGTTGTTTTATGTTTGACTGTTTAATGGGTCTGCTTCTTGTCAGGAGATATTTGTAACAATACTTTAGATTCCTGGGGCTTCTTGAATAAATAATAACCGTTTAATGTGAAGGATGGTCCTTCATGGCACTACAGCTAAGAGGTCATAAAAAAACCCATTGCAATGCTGTTTCAGTACTGTGGTGACACTTGAGACCACACTGGAACTTCTTCTTTTTGTAGAAAATATTGCAAATTGATGAGGGCAATTTTCTCAGGCACTTTAGAAAAAAAAGGTAATTTAAATTTGGCCTGGAATATGTAAGAATGGAGGGGTCTAAGTTGTTTTTGATAAGAGGCTGCACTACAGCATTTTAAAAAGCAGCTGAGACATAACCTGTCAGAAGTGATTTATTTATCAAAAGAAGAATAAATGACCCAATGGACAGTTTGTTGGCCTTAGATGTTTCCCCAGATGAAGTAGAAAGGACAGGGATATAGGCTCAAACCTGTCAGAAAACAGCTGGGCACAGAGACGTAACAGAGACAAACTGGAGCCCCTCAAAACTGATATTTTTACAGTGAAATATTTTCAAATTAAACCTGTAACTTGTCTTTTCCCTGTTCAACTCATTTACATTCATGTCTGGGAACACGGGAGGCTTCATTCACCACGCAGTGTTTAGTGTTCATTTTTTGACGAGCTACACAGTTCAAAATGTCCCTGATTGTGCAACAAAAGCAACATCAAGGCTACAGCACGGGTGTAGACTAAAAACAAAATTGTCACTAACAGCTGCAGAAAACTTAAGAGGAGTTGCATATTAAAATAGCTAATAATTAATATATGATCATACTTTGAAACAACCCCAGCAATACCTGAATAATATTGATACTGAACTTTGGATGGCAACAGATCACTGCACACAAAACAGAAGAAACACATTTTTTCTGTAGAAGGTGCACCTTTGCCAGTCACATGCGGACAGTCCAAATATGCAGAGCCAGGAGGAAGATGTTCTGAAAATGGAGGCAACCAACCGTCAAGAAGCATAGATCCAGTAATAAACATAACACCCAGTCTCATCCATGTCAGTCAACAAAAAGTCACTTAACTGAGGCCGTCTTTTATAAGTCTCTCACAGCAGATCCATAATTTATGGCTACCTTCAAAGAGCTGTAAATCTAATCTCTGCTTGTCACCTTACAATAAGAAATGAATGTGCCACTCACCTGTCTCCTACGTACTTTCATCTAGCCCACAGGCCTATATTAGACCTGCAGCTGTGTTAACAGATTCAGATGCATTCAAAAGTAATAAAAAAAAATCATTAAATGTAATTAGTTAAATTACTCTAATAGAATAATTGAAATAATTACATTTATATTGTGTTTAACTTGAAGCTGTAATCATTGCTGGTAGCCCACAATTTTACGTATTTTTCTCGATTTATATTGTTAAAGGTATTTATCAAACAAATATGCTGAATGTTTACTTTAAATCTCAGGCGATGTTAACTGAATTAATTTAGTTAAAACACAACCTTACCACTACGGGATCACTGTGAAGTATCGATGCAGATGGTAAAACCACAAGAAGGTGAATGCCATCTTTCCTTATTTCCAAATAAAATGCAATAAGTATTAAACAGTATTTTACTAAATAATACTGAAAATGAAAATGTATATAAATAAATCAAAGCATCTCAGAAATGGGCCACTGCAGCATAAATTATATGTAATACTGTAATAATATTTTAACGGTAAATTCCTACAGAAATACTTGTTTTGTATTTCTTTTTCATTTTTCCCACCTTATTACTACACTGTACAGGAAAACTCTTCTTACCCATTATGGTGGATAGCTCAAGTGGTATGTTGCCCGACTTCCAATCGGAAGGTCAGGCGTTCAAATTCAGCCCATGGCAAAATAGACCACAGCATCCAGTGTGGGTCCTTAGGCAAGACCCTTTGCGCTACTGCATACCTGGCGCCGCAAATGGCTGCCTCAGTGTGATTACACCAAAACAAATTCCTAGTATGTCCTGTATGTACCTGGCAAATAAAAACTGATTTAGATTTAGAACTAAGTTCGTAAGTTTGACAAATGAAAAACTATTTGTTAAATCTCTTGGAACTGTGTTGGCGACCATTTTAAACGTGAGCAGTTTTCAAAGCCATTTTTTGCTACTTTAAACCAGTCATGTTTTAACATGATTGGGATATAATTGTGTGTATATAAATGTGTTTGTCACATGTGTACATTTGTCATTAAACTGTGGTGGTGTTTACCTTTGCCAGATCTCCAATGCAAAACAGTTGAAGGACCTCACTAGGAGAAACCTGACTAAATACAGTTTTTAGTAACTTGCACTTGTTTGCATTTAATCAAACGCAGTTTTTCCTTTCAAGAGCTCTTTTTAATTAAACTCGGCTTGGTTTTTGTGTAGTATTTCTATGGAAATCCACATGAACATTTTTTTTAGTGACGTAAATAGAAAACAATGAATTTGTAGCCCTCAAACATGTCCTGACTTAGGTACACACAACAGTCTCTTGAACATAAATACTTGATGGGAGTTATGTTTCGAAATTTTTAAGAAATTGTAAAAAAATAAAATAAAATATGGGCAAAGAGCAAAAGGCTGTTATAAATAATTTCTAAAATTACACCGTTCAATAAGAGATTCTTTTTTACCCAACACATGATTTCAAATTTAACCAATGGAATAAAGGGAAACAATTTATATACAGTTCATTTTGCGTGTAAGCCCTTCAATCTGCAGAGGTTTTAAAAACCTTTTAATCACCAATAAAAACAGATTTACAACCCAGAGTATTATTGGGACACATAGCTTAAATGATTAATAAGTCGAAAAGTAAATGTTTTTTTTTTCTTTCTACGCTGTTCTTAGTAATGTGCGGAAATAGAACTGAATTCGGTGTTAGCAGTCAAACAAAGTAAATGTCTTTGTGTTTACTCTACGGTCCACGGCTGGTTACAAGGAGTGACAGGTTTTTGAACTGCTGCTGAAATGCAACAGCCATTCTGCTGGTAAGTGATGAACTACCTATCTTGCATTTACGATAGGTGAAAAATGAACGGTAATAGTACTGTCTGCCCTAAGTCTAACTGCATGCAGCAGCTGACCACAGGGCACATGAGTCAATATTTAATTTGCTAAGTACAGATTTCTTCTCCTCAGAGTACTGTTTGAGCATTTATCAGAAAAACGTTTTAGAATATTCCATCAGGATTGTGGTGCTGTATCACTATAGTGGAGACTAGAGGCCAGTATACGCTGATGAGCAACAACACTAAACTAATCTCAGTGGTTTTTAGCCATGGTCTTTGGGGTAAGCTGTCCCCCAAGATCTAAAAAAGTCCATTCACCAACAAACTTATTTCGAAGAAGGTGATTAGTCCATCAGGCTATCATAAATTCTGCTAAAGTCAGTGAACTATCTTTCAACTTATACTAAGCATCTTGATTGTGAGTGATGTGAGGCAATGTTCTCTGAGGATTAGAATATAAATGGACACTGATTATTCATAGACGCTATGGGCCTGAATATCTAAAATCAACAAATTGCCAAGTTTTCTTAAGTGATTTAGATTCCTGGTCTATAGCTAAATTAATGCGTTTTTGGATCACCATACACAGCCTGTAGTTCACTATATTTAATTGGAAACACTCAATTCTCTTAAGCTTTTTGACAATTTTTCCCAGTAATTTTTTATATTTTTTCTTTTACATGAGGAGGGATTGTGATTGTTTAGTAATGGGCTTTTCAGTTTCAGATGGATAATTGGCATGAAAAAAATTATTTGATTACTGGAGCTGGTTTTATAATAATATTGTTTTTCTTATTATTCAAATCTTAAAAATGCTTTAAATGTACTTATTTCAGCGTTTAAAATCTAAAGCAATACCACTTTTATCTTTTTTCTTTCTTTATGTTAACACTGTTCTTTCCCAAATCACAGAAAAACAAGTGTGCACGTGTCTGAGCACACGCAGAAGCACAGGAGGGTGAATATATCACCTCCTTGGTGCACCTGTTGATGGCAACAAACTGTGCCTCCTACATCACACATCTCACAATCCCAACCACCAATTTGCTCTCTTACTCACACACTATTAATGGGGATCCAGATACAACCAGATTCTTCTACATGTGCAGAAGTCACAAACAAAAATTTTACATTTCAGTCTGAGTTCTGAAGCACAGCCCTCTTTGGTGCTACTGAAGAGAGTTTAACTCACCATGCCGATTTGTTGGATAAATACAGGCTTTTGCTGGAAGTTAGCGGAGTGAAATAAAAAATGCACAGCCAATAGTTTCAATTAAATTTCAGAAATTATCCTTTTTGTTTTGCTCTTATTCATCTAAATATTGGTCACCACATTTTAACATTTCTTGACAACGGCATAGCATGAAAAACATATAAATAAAAAAACTATTACATACCAACTATTAAATAACTATTAAGTATTTTTTATATAGTGAGAATAAATGAACTGAACACAAACCAACAAACCACTCCAAATTTCATTGATTTACTGGTTAGGTTAAATAATGATTAAAGTGAAAATGAAGAGGATGATCGTAACACGTTTCAGGAAGTTTACAGGGCTCTAAAAAATAATTGTCCATTTGCTATAGAAAGTTTGATATTTACAATTATTCTCTGACAATGTTGCTATTCAGCTACATTCTCCTATCTAGTTTTATAAAATCTGACTTATGATCCAGTAATAATTTTACTTAGTTTGAGTGTGTCTTCATGAAGACACTCTCACCTCGACATTTCAAGTGCTTGGAAGTGAAAAATAATATCACTGACTGCAATAAATATTGGTTAATTTGCCTAGAAACTATTTCTCAGGCTGATAAATTAAGATACAGAAAAATAAAAGGAGGTGGAACTGGAAAACAGTGACATACCAAACATTATAAACTTAGCCAACAGATCAAACTGCTGAAAACCTCAACAGCCCGTACCAACATTAGTTCTGAGTAAATATATGGTCTTTGTGTACCAAAATATTGCTGTTTAAATAATTTTGTGTTTATATCTTAATTCATAACCTACAATCAGCACACAAGTAATGATGAAAATGGACTAAATTGTGAAAGAATTCTTCCAAATACTTGCTTAACCTAGGTTAAAATTAGGTAATTAGATTACATTTGATTCCAACAAGAAACACTATTTAAATCTATTTTAAATTGTGATAATGCTTTTGACAACAGTAAATAAATAAAGCATATAGCCATTATTGTTAGACCATGGTCCAGATCTACAAATGCCATCTGACCAAGATGTGGTAATACAGTAGTTCTCATTTATCGTCATTTCTGCCGTTATTTGCTTTATCTGCCATTTCCAACGCATTTTTCTTACCCTTACTACTCCATCTCCCCTCCTCTATCAGCTCTTTTCATTACATATGTGTCTTTCATTAAATATTTATCCAAATGAATAAATTATTTGAGTGAACGAAGCGTAGCAAATCACTTCCTTAACAGTCAGTGCGAATGTGTCGGTCAAGTGGAACATCTGCATTCTGTGATTAACAGAATGTATGATAATGATTCATTCAGTGAAAGACACAGCAGCACATCAGAAAAGGTAGACTTGTTGCAAACGAGAAGTTAATATGTTGATGTTGTGATACACAGCCACAGGCACTACCTAAACGACTCACATTCGCTCAACAGGATATTCACCACCTTATCCCAGCGTCAAGTAATGGCATCATAAAACAATGAAGAAACATGATTTTACCTGCAAGGTGAATGTCAGGAATTTTTTTTTTCTTTAAAAAAAGTACAAACAACTGAAACTGCTTTGTTAATAAGAAGTTCCAGTCAGGTTCCAATACCCTAGAATTAAAATTGACAATTTTTATCGAACTCCTACAACGAACACCCTTAATTTGTTTTTTGCAATTATACCCACAAAAACCCAATTCAACAGACAAACTAGAATATTGGCAGACTCAAAGATAAAATCACGGTCAGACTTTAAATGGAAAACATTCTTACTAGCTCAGTTCATGACCTGTCTGCCGACCAATTAATTCAACCCTATTTTCATGTAAAAAGTAGAGACAAGAAATGGCTATTTTTGCACAGTGGATATTCTGTTATGAGATGGCTGTTTTAAGAGCTCTTTATTTTATACTTGAATGCTAAACATCGGTCTTCAAGATAAATAGCTAGTGGCATATTTAATTTCACAGATGACACGTTTAATCCATATTTTAGGCATAATTTAATTGTATATGCCAAGCCCAACTAAAAATAAGTGTCTGCTAAATCTATAAAACTTAATGCTAAATGTCAGTTAATCTTTCACTTTTAGACAATGCTTAGCGCAACCTTTATTTTTAATTTTCAAAACAGGCTCTCGGATTCACCAATTCCCACAGATTGACATTATATAAAGGTATAAAAAAACCTGCAAGAAATGTTCCCAATAGTTCAAGTTGTTTTATCAAGAAGTGTTAGAGAATTTTAATCAGTGATGTCAATAAGGATAAGGTAGGGGTGGCGGTGGAATGGTTTTAGCGCATTCCAGATGTCTCACCTTGCAATAAAGAGGTTGCAGTAGTAACCATCTCTGGCACACCATCCTTGCTGTAAATCGACTGCAGGAATTCAGGAACGCAGTCATTTTCATCAACAATTACAACTCGTACCTGGCAAAAACAAAAGGAGATGTCAGCTTTAGAGATGGTAAAAATGTATATTACAGCATATATACGCATGGCATCAGTAAGAAAGTATTTACTAGAGTTTTTTTGTTATTTAATTTTATTTATTTTTTTAACATTTGGATTTGAAATATCTTTGAACAAAAATACACTAAGTATTACTCTACAGTTTTATCACGGACTATAGGGTTATGCACCGCAAGTAGCTAAGTCAGCAAATACTGGCTCACTGGAACTAACTGAATAGAACAGGAAATCCCATAGAGTGTGAGACGGAGCATAATATCTGAAAGCTATTGGACATAGGTGGATATGCAGCCATTACTCTCAGTAAAATGCTACACCTGCTTAGGACAGACTCATAAATCAGCTAACATATACATGGTCAATCTGTTTACCTTATTAACTGTAAGTGTTAGGGGTCAATTTTATTTCAGAGACCTCATTCATGGCATGTCAAGCCTCAATTCAATAGTGTTGCCAAACCAGGTTAAAAACCTATAGATTAGAGAAATCTCATTCCTGCCAAACCTGCCACTAATTGACATGGATTCAGACCAGTTGGCTCTGTAGAAAAATAAGACCGGAGTCTCCAACATGATCTTAAACAATGTTTTCCTTTGCTTTGCAATGTTGTCTGTTCTTTTACAACGAAAGAAAAGTTAGAGTGAAAGTAGAAGTTAGAGCATCCTTTCTTTCATATTTGTGTAAGTGGTATGCATTCTAAAATCATTTATAATGGAATTTAAAAAAACGTGCTTGTGAGTCAGATAGAAATAGAGGCTTTGGATTGACAGATTTTTTCAAACCTCCTGGCCTTTTATGTCCATTTACACAATTTTATATATGTTCAATATTAATTCCATTCATAATTACACTTCATGAGCTGTAACCTGATTTATGGAGTAATTTGATTGGATTTATTTAAATGTGTTGATTACCTGGGTTGTGGCTCCTTTGGACATATATAAAGTAAATTTGTGTCTTTTTCCACTTATTCTGTAGTGTATATTTTTTCAACACTTTGTAATAATATTCTGCTACCGAGTATTCCCAGCATCTCAGGAAATCTCACATTGCAATGTTGCAGATTAAAAGTCACACTGTTGTAATGTTAGAAAATCAGGGATTACCTCAGTGGACACCGTTCTAAATTGGTTTTCTTTGCATCCAGAGTTTTGAATAACCTAAATTAACCCTATCCATAACCAAAAAGGGAGCTTTATATTTCCAGCTTCCTCCACAGGAATGGCTTGACCCTGATCTCACCGGTTCACTCCCCCCTTTCCACTGGGAGCTGCTGTACTACAGTAGCTTAGCAAAGTTACTCTGAGGGCCTGAGCTAACAAAAGACATACGTGTAAAGATGACTTTATAATGTGGAACAGACTGCAAGGCTGACACACTGTAATGTTGCCTTGTTCATTAGGGACACAGAAGCCAACAAAAGGCTATTCCAGCAGATGTTGACTGCTTGCCTGGAGTATTCCGTTGCGTAGACAGTTGAGACTCGAGCTGGCAGGAAGCTTCTGTGACCCTTAACGCTAATCTTTTTTTCATTTTTTTTTTTCACATAAACACACACAATATGACCGACTACTCTGGTGCACCAAAGCACACACTCTGAGTGGTTTGAAAATGCAGCTGGTATTAGGTCTGGGTAGGTAAAATGAAATTTTGTAATATCAGTTAATCCTTCAGCAAAGATCAGCTTCAAAGCAACAGACGGAGAAGAAATAAATTGTGACCATGTCAGCTCCCTGAAGTGATTTGTGTGCAAGTGCGAGTCACTGTCAGTCTATGTGCGTGTGTGGGTGGTGAGCCCATAAGTAGTGAAAGGAATGTAGTTAAATGCATACATGTCCTTATTTAATTGTTCCCATAAAAACTTATGCATGTCAAGGATTGTCTGTTTTAATGTTCTAAATTACACCAAGGTGCTGAACTTATGGTACTCAACATTCCCCATACCATTATGTTGCTACGGTTGTAGTTCGCAGTGCTATCAGAATTGCAAGGTTCCATCTTTTAAATGTAAGTTTTGATAAACCTCGGTTTAGTTCCTTTACTATAAAACATTATAAGTGCATACTTAATATGTTTTATTATAGTTTTTTTTTTTCATTTTCTCTTAAAGAATGTTTGACTGTTTTCATGAATATTAAGATAATTATCGTATACCATCTTAATACGCTGAGCTGGATTACATCCATTCAAGATGGTTCTATGCTGGAAACAGCTAAGGTCTTTTGTTTTTGCATTAACAGGAGAAAATGTTATTTACCTACAATATTCCCAGTCCCACCACTCTGATAGAAGAAAAAAGCCTTAAATAACCTCAGAGACCACAAGAAAGACACTCACCGGCTGAAAGCTACCGGAAATCATAATTTGTTTTTGTTTTTTTATCGTGGCAGTTTTTTTGCAGTTCATTTAATATATGAGATAAATGCAAAAGGGAATTGAAATTCCAAAGTAGGGGCATAAAGCCGGTTTTTAATGTTAATTAATCTGAATAACTGAATGTTGTCCTGGGAGTATACAAAAAATACATCGCAGGTCTTAAAGTCTATGATGTGATTTACTTTCCTTCATAAATTTCTGTTTGTCCAGTTTGTTCCAGCTATGATGTTTATGATAACGTTCAGGCAATATGACCAGGTCGCAAAGACCATCTTTAAGTTTCCTTCTGGTTCCTTCTGTGTCGGTGTTTATAGCTCGTCTGTCATTCAGCCCACACTCTCTGGTAGCTTAAGCAAAATGTGTAAGCATACACAGTTTTTTTTTTTTGTTTTTTTTTTATTATTATTGCTGCTACCATAATTCAGGTGCTTAGAGAAAACAGTTTTGTAAAAAAAAAGAAAAAGAAAAAACAAAAAAACACTATTGAGAGAGTTCTTGGAGATTTTCACTATAGGCTGGTGACAATAAGATCCCTTTAAACGTGCCAATATGTTTTATACAGCCACTCTGTCTGCTAGCTGTTTATTTTGGACCTGTCCTCTTAACTGACTATAGTGCTTGAAAGCTCTTCTTAACACCATACAGATATATCAGTTATACTTATTTACTAAATGTAATTATCAAAAAAATTGATAAATAAAACAGGTTAGTGTAAATAGTGAAACAAGTGTAGACTATTTTTAGCGAGCGTTTTGACTGATTTAGAGAAGGAATATCATGACCCAGATTAATCTCCACACTTTTCACCCAGGAGGGACCTATTGGCATCCTCAGACTTTTCTTTAGAACACCAAAAAGAAAACTAAGATCTACCACAGGCTGTATGTGTGGTGGCATGCCTAGCAAACTGCGAATCTTCTTAAGAGAAGCTGCAGAAAAACATATCTTTTAACTACCCGTTTCCTCCGAAGGGTTAAGATTAAGACTACAAATGCAGGGTTTTACTCTTGAGCTCTATGTGATCTCCGCTTTCTGTTGCATTCAGGACAATAGATAACCAGAGATAACTGAAATACAGACAAATTACCTTTTGTTAATTTTTAGAATGTCTTACCGCTTCAACTGTTCCATAATGTGTTCACTAACAACTTTCTTGGAATTTCATGCAATAGACCAATACAAAGTAGTTCCGTTATTTCAAAAGTAAAATTAAAGACAAAGGTCTGGTATTACCCTAGAACAGGTACAATATACAAGCATATGAGATTCATCTAAAAAAGTTTACCTATTTTCTATTTAAATAGCTTAATGTCCAAATATATCATATCACGCATAAATAAGCACAATAGAACCATTACATTTAAAGTCTTCCTTAATTCCACTTCTGGGAAAGGCAGCAATCAACCACAATAAATAAAAATTGAACGCTACTCCTGTATTTGTGGCTTTGCAAACACTAGCATGAAAAGTAGAATTGCACCTAGGTAGGATCTTCCCAAGATGCATTTTCTTTAAACTATTTTAGAAATTCCCTATAGAAGAATATCACCTTCGGTAGGGCGGCTGTATAAAATAGATGTAAACAGAATGCTGTTGGATACTTTTTAAGTCAGAACATTTTTTATTGCGTTACATAATAGACAAACAAAATGTTAACCATTTTCTCCTTTTTCTATCGTCTCAAATATTTGGATTCTCAAACTTAGAAACTATAATAGCAAGCTAAGCTCATCGAATGAGCAGTAGGTGTGTAAACACATAACCAAGAAAAAAAAAACATCTAACCAAGACTGTAAGAGAGAGGAATTCATGTGTAATAATGTAGATCTTAACCCATGCACAACCACACACTTAAGGAGCTGCTGGCAGGTATCAGCCTCAATTAGGCGACTTAAGTTTATATCCCGGCGCCGACGCGAGTGCTTGCCACCTCCAGTAGCTCCATCCCTATTGTGTGTTTTTTGTGAGATTTTCTTTATTTTTTATTGTCCCTGTGCTTCTACACAGGTCTGGTGTGCATCTTATTCATATCCTAAGGATATTTTTTATCGTAAATACGGTGGGCAGCGAGGAACATCGTGTTAATTCCCGTGAACAACTGCTGGCCCTCCGACCCATGGGACGTAGGGGCATTGTCCAAACAATCCCAGGGGAGCTGAGGCGAAAGTACAGAGAATGCAGGGCTGGAGCTAAGCTAAAGGCTAAGCTAAAGTTTAGGAAGATGAAGAAGCGGTGGAGGCAAAAACCCTCGGTTCCGTTGGTGGTTATGGGGAATGTCAACTCACTGACCAACAAAACCGACAAGCTGGCAAGTTCTTTGACTTCTCCAGTGCCTTCAACACCATTCAGCCCCTACTATTGAGAGACAAGCTGATGAAGATGTAGGTGGACATGCATTTGGTCACCTGGATCACCGACTACTTGACTGATACACCACAACATGTCAGGATCAGGGACTGCTCCTCTGATGCAGTGATCAGCAGCACAGGAGCACCACAGGGGACTGTTCTCTCTCCAGTCCTGTTTACACTGTACACATTAGACTTCAGGGACAACTCGGAGTTATGCCACCTGCAGAAGTTCTCTAATGACACAGCAATCTTGGGGTGTGTGCGTAATGGTCAGGAGAAAGAATACAGAAGCCTGATTGAGGACTTTGTGGAGTGGTGCAATACGAACCATCTGAAGCTGAGCATCATGAAAACCAAGGAGATGTGTATAGACTTCAGAAGGTCCAGGCCCACTCAGCAGCCTGTCTCCATCAAGGGATTCGATGTGTAGGTGGTCAGGTCCTACAAATACCTCGGTGTGCACCTGGATTAAAGGCTGGACAGGTCAGTTAACACTGACTCCGTCTACAAGAAGGCAGAGAGAAGACTGTACTTCCTCAGGAGGCTCAGGTCCTTCAGAATCTGCCAAAAACTCCTGCTGATGTTCTACCAGTCTGTGGTAGCCAGTGTCCTCTTTAACGCTGTAGCGTGTTGGGGAAGCAGCATCTGCAGGAGGGATGCTGGACGACTTGACAGGCTGGTGAGGTAAGCTGGTTCAGTGCTGGGATTTGAGCTGGAGTCCTTAACACCTCTGGCAGAGAGGAGAGCTCTCAGCAAGTTGCTGAACATCATGGACAATGTTCACCATCCTCTGCACAGCACCATCACCAAGCAGAGGACCTCATTCAGCGGCAGACTGCTGTCCCATTCCTGCTCCAAGGACAGACTCAGGAAGTCTCTTGTCCCTCAGGCCATAAGACTGTTTAACTCCTCACAGTACATTCCAGTCACTCATGTTTACGTGCTCATGTTTACGTACTTTGCACTGTCTACCCGTTACTATTTTTTATCAGTGTGGTTGATATCATGAACATTTTTGAGAGGGAAGGGCTGTCATGAGCGACTGAAGCTGCAGGACTGAGCTATATAGAAACAGATAATGCAACCCTTTAAGCACCCTTGAATGGCTGCTGTAGGAAGATTTAATGATTATTTAAGTTACATATTATTTTGATAAGGAAATGACATGTTAACATGATATAAAGCTCATCATTTCTTGATTCTGCACAATGCCCATCCCCCTTTCATCCTTCAACTGTGTAGGTTTCCGGGCGTGTCCATCTCAGTCCACAGAATGTAAAATCTCTGAGGGGAACTGAGAAAATGACAGCTTTTGATGAGACGTTGCTCTTTAGACTATGGCATTATTTGTAAAGAGATGTTTACGAAAGAAATTGTCAAAGCGCGCTCTCTCTGAACGAACCAATCACAAAATTTCAATGTAAGACTGTTTCCGGTGTGCATTAGAAGTGAATTTTCTATTTATTAAATGATTTTAACTGAAAGAGGATGTACTTTTTTTTACCATGACTATAGTTTCTATGAGTGTCTTTGCTATTCATAATCAACCTAGCAGCTAAAAAAAAAATAAAAAATAAAAAAATAACTTTTTGGGAGAAAACATCAAAGAAAGCTAGGATATAACATGCTGTAAACATATAAAATGCTTGTTTCGCCTATAATGTTTAATAACTGAATACTTGAAATGTGTATTTTTTTCCTTGTATCTACTATTTAATACTCAAAAGGCATTCAGTGAGGTGAGTTTATACTTGTTTGAGTGTGAGAACACCATTGTATGCATTTTTTTACTTGTCTTTTTGCTCATCATTTAGTCTGAACTCTGCTTTGTTTCCACAGTATGTCAAATTGTTGCTTTAAAATGTTCTAAAGCCTGCTCAGTCAGAAAAGTCCCTTTTATGCCAGATTGCTTCTTGCCCCAAACTTTACAACACAATTTTAACTTATTACTGTGTTTTTGTGTTGATGTACTTTGTCCACTTTATTTGTTTAAATGATCCATAATTCGATGTTATCCGTTCTTCTTTCTATGTAACATTCTCTGCATTATAAGCTACACTAAATAATATCCTTTTTTTTCTCCTGCCTGCTTTGAGTATTTAAGCAGGCTAAAGCAGGCCTGACTTGGACACACTGAGGGTGATTTAAGTGAGTGACTGCTCAGATTTCCTTTTACTGTAATATGAATGAATGAAAAAAAAAATTATCTCCTTGCAACTCTCAAGAACAGAATGTTAACATCAACATGGAGAGAGCCTTTAAACCTGTGCTCTAAGTAATCATAGTAAGCTCAGCTGCACTTAACCCATCAGCCCTAAATGCATCCTATCCTCAAAAACGTGCATAGATCATGTGTGTAAGCTTTTTGTGGGACATTTGAAGGCTTTACTAGTTGCCGTTTGTCATTAATCAAT
Source organism: Orestias chungarensis (assembly GCA_032876305.1). Taxonomy (NCBI): domain Eukaryota; kingdom Metazoa; phylum Chordata; class Actinopteri; order Cyprinodontiformes; family Cyprinodontidae; genus Orestias; species Orestias chungarensis. Next base: position 7,455,058 of record JAVLVB010000557.1, on the reverse strand, counting down.
AGTTGTATGCTCATTTATAGATTTATTTAAGTTATAAGGCAATGTTTAATACTGTTTATTTGCTTTCATATACTTTTTTACTATTGTTCATTGTAGAAACTACCGTATTTCAGTGACTTTTCATCAAAAGACAAAGTAGTAATAAAACTAATTGAAAGTCCTCTTAATCCATGATTATCATACTATTTCAATTTCAGATCATAGGTAAATATAACATATCTTATGTAAATCTGCACCATCAAATGGAGCAATAAAAGATGCAGTTTAACTAAAGATCAGCTTAGTTTTTCTTTAAAAAACCCAAAAAGAAATGTAAGTGAAAAATCTGATGCCGTATTCTTTGACATTTATAGTTCCTAGCAAAAACTAAAAACACAAACAAAAAACACCTTCTTGTGTGTATCACATTTTAAATAAATTCATAGCAAGTAAGGTGAGCAGGATTTATCACAGGGAAAAAAAGGGCAGAGCAAAATCTAAACTATAGATTTTGTGAATGAAAATAAATAATTTGAGTAGAAATCAAAGACAAGTGGTGAGGGAAGAACTTGTGAATAATGTAGTGAGAAGGTCTAGAAGCAAAGGTTTTATTAAATCCTGGTTTCTGTCAGAGATCTTTTTTTTATTTTATTCACACTTAAGGTCCTGCATAAGTGGACCTAAAAAAAAGCTCTTCAAGAGCTTGGTAAGCATACTCAAACTTACTTCCATTAGCTAAACAAAATATGTTTGAGATGGAGAAACAGGTGAAAATAAAATGAGGGGATCAAACACAATGAGGAAGAGGGCAGTACTGGGTGAAAATTAAAATGAAAGGCTGGTGAATATATAAATGGTTAGCTGTTTGACTATTTTAATATGGAGAATTCATATTTTGGATAAGAGAGAACATTTAAATCTTAATCTCAGGGGGAAGATTCCATATAATCAGCATATTGTAAAGGTTCCTGACTACTAGATCCATTGTTACGATAAACAACATCAATGAAACAAGTAATGTGATATGAGCATAAATGTACCAGAAATACTTTTTAGTTTCAAAAAAAACTTTTCTACTTACAGAAAATCATAATAATAAATTTATTACTGAGCTTAATAAACCTTACTTCTCTAAACCAGGTTGAATTTCAGATGCAGGTTACCATGGTGATGGACAGAGTTAAGAAGGGGACCAGCATTATGATAACAAAAACGTTGACCTCAAACGTTGATTGAAAAGTTACCTCAACAAACCACAAACTCTGCTTCATCTTATAGGCCCCCAGGCACCTTACAGTCAATGAGCTTATCATGAATTCTATATTGAACAGTATGGGGCAATCCGTGTGACAGCTGAAAAGTCATTTCAATCTGGGTCATCCACAAATTAAAGCTCTGTCACGATGGATTACTTCCAGCTACTGTAACCACAAGCTGTTGAAAAACCTACAAAAAATAACTCAGCCTTTGTTTTTCATGCCTTGCTTTTGCCTTTTGTGCAGCTGTAAATTTGTAGTACTTCTACCCCTCTGGCTACATATTTACTAAATATAAATTTTTGTACAATTCAGACAGCCAAAAAAAGACTTTTAAACCTCTATAGCTTTCATGTCTTGTAGCTGCCCATGCTTCCAAAAATTGATAACCACCAAGATGTACAACACATACACTGCAAGACAAGACAGAATATTTCAATGCCACTAATTGCAAAACTGTATGCATTTTAAAGGGGATGGATACTCACACTTAATTTATATTAAATACATGTACTTAATTTCCATTATTTTGTTTAAATCAGTTTTAACTTAAAGTTAAATGTTTTTCTTTTTGTAATTTCGATAATTCTGATTGGTTTTAAAAAAACACAAACAATGGTAGCATACTGTATTTGTATTAAAATCAACTACAAGATGCCGAACTAGTATTAAACAAGATGATAAACAGGATCCCTCTTCAAATAATCAACGTTGCTCAGAAAGTAAAGGGAACACTCTAAAAACACATTCTAGATACTAATGAATGAAATATTCTCATTGAATGTTTTGTTCTGTACAAAGTTGAATGTGCTGACAGGAAGATCACACAAAAATCATCAATGGAATTCAAATTTATTGACCAACAGAGGCCTGGATTTGGAGTCACAAACAAAATTAAAGCAGAAAAACTGGGCCGATCCAATTTTGATGTAATTTCCTTAAAACAGGTCAAAATGAGGCTCAGTATTGTGTGTGGCCTCCACGTGCCTGTATGACTTCCTATAATGCCTGGGCATGCTCCTGACAAGAGTGTGGATGGTCTCCTGAGGGATCTCCTCCCAGACCTTGACTAAAGCATCTGCCAACTCCTGGATAGTCTGTGGTGCAATGTGATGTATGTGGATGGAGCGAGACTTGATGTCCAAGAGTACTCAATCGGATTCAGTTCTGGGGAGTGGGCAGGCTAGTCCATAGGTTCAATGTTTTCATCTTGCAGGAACTGCTGACACACTCAATCAGAATCAGAATCAGGCTTTATTGGCCAAGTATGCTCACATATACAAGGAATTTGTTTGTGGTTACACAGATGCTTGCAGTGCACGAAAAATACAGTAAAGAAACATTTGTAACATTTAGCATGTGTAATTTATATTTTATATCAGTTTTGTGCTGTATAAAAACTATAGAAGTTATAAAAATATATAAATAAATTGTTCAATTGTTCATGAGAATAATGGAAGTTGGAAAAAAACTTCTCTGTAGCTTGGTCGTACAGGTCTTCATGTGGCTGAAGCGTCGGCCTGATGGAAGCAACTGAAACAGGTGACGGCCAGGGTGAAACGGGTTGGTGAGGATTTTCTCTGCAGGCTTCCTGGTTCTGGAGGCATGCATGTCCAGCAGTGCGGGCAGCTTTACACCGATGGTCCTCTCTGCAGATTTGATAATGCGCTGCAGTCTCTTTGTGTCGTGTTTTGTGACAGCACTGCCCCACACTGTGATGGATGTGGTGATGATGGACTCTATGATGGCTGTGTAGAACTGCACCATCAGCTCTTGGCTAGGTTGAACTTCCTCAGCTGGTACAGAAAGTACATCCTCTCTTGAGCCCTCTTGATGACAGAGTTGATGTTGCTGTTCCACTTCAGGTCCTTGGAGATCGTTGTGCCCAGGAACTTGTAGGACTCCACAGACATCACAGTCCTGTGTAGGAGTGCTGGCAGGGTTGGGGGCTCCTCCAGTCCACAGTCATCGTGTTTTTGCTGTGTTCAGTTCCAGATTGTTCTGACTGCTCCAGAGGACAACCTGATGAACCACCCGTCTGTAAGCGGACTCGTCACTGTCATTGATGAGACCAATGACTGTTGTGTCATCTGCAAACTTCAGGATTTTAACAGAGGAGTCCATGGAGGTACAGTCATTTGTGTACAGCGAGAAGAGCAGTGGGGACAGTTCCTGGGTGTTCAAGGTGTTGGAGGATGAAGTGGAGCCCATGTTCACTGCATCGTCCACCGAACGGTTGGCCCCATAGGCAAATTCCAGGGGTCTAGCACGGGGTCCGTGATTTCCTTAATGTGGCTGAGAACCAGTCTTTCGAAGGACTTCATGACCACAGAGGTCAGGGCAACAGGTCTGTAGTCATTTAGTCCTGTGGTATTTGTCTTTTTAGGAATGGGTATTATTGTGGAGCTTTTAAAACAGGGCGGAACAACACACAGCTCAAGTGATCTGTTGAAGATCTCAGTACAGACAGGTGCAAGCTGGTCTGCAGAGGTCCTAAGGCAGGAGGGAGAGATTCCATCAGGACCTGGGGCCTTCTTGACTTTCTGTTTTTTTTAAAGTCTCCGCACGTCTTACTCACAGATCATCAGGGCAGGCTGGAGGGGTGGCTGATAGTCAGATTGGTGTGAAGGGGTGTTGGATGCGAGCTCGTTGCTGGGCTGTTCAAACCTGCAGTAGAATCTGTTAAGGTCGTCGGCCAGTTGACGATCTCCCATTGTCTTTGTAACTGGGCTTTTGTTGCTGGTGATGTTCTGGAGACACCTCCAGGCAGTTGATGGCTCGTTACCGGACATCATGCTTCTTAGCTTGTTGGAATAGTTCTTCTTTGCAGCTTTGATTGCTTTAGTTAGGGTGTTCCTTGCCAGATCCGCTTGTGGTCTAGCATTTTCCTGCATTTGGAGGAACCAAGGTTCAACTGCATCAGCATGGGGTCTCACAAGTGGTCTGAGGATCTCATCTCGGTACCTTATAGCAGACACGCTACCTCTGGTGAGCAAATGGAGAGCTCTGCAGCCCCCCAAAGAAATGCCACCAAACTATAACTGACCCACTGCCAAACCGGTAATGCTGAAGAATGTTGCAGGCAGCAGGTTGCTCTCCATGGCTTCTCCAGACTCTGTCATGTCTGTAAAATGTGCTCAGTGTGAACCTGCTTCATCTGTGAAGAGCACAGGGCGCCCCTGGCGAATTTGCCAGTACTGGTGTTCCGTGGCAAATGACAAGCGTTCTGCAAGGTGTTGGGCTGTGAACACAGACCCCATTTGTGGACGTCGGGCCCTCATACCATGCTCATCGAGTCGGTTTCTAACAGTTTTTGTAGACACATGCACATTTGTGGCCAGCTGGAGGTCATTTTCCAGGCCTCTAGCAGTGCTGCTCTGGTTCTTCCTTGCACAAAGGCGGAGGTAGCGGTCCTGCTGCTGGGTTTTTGCCCTCCTATGGCCTCCTCCATGTCTCCTGATGTCCTGGCCTGTCTCTTAGTGGTGCCTCCAGGCTCCGAACGCTACGCTGACATAGCCAGCACACCTCCTTGCCACAGCTCACAGGAAAGTCCCATCCTGGATGAGTTGCACTACCTGAGACAATTGTGTGGGTTGTAGAGTCTGTCTTATGCTACCACGAACGTGAAAGCACCACAAACATTCAAAGGAGACCAAAACATTTCAGCCAGAAAGCATAGGTACAGAGAAGTGGTCCCCACCTGCAGAACGACTCTTTTATTGAATGTGCCTTGCTAAACACAGAGATTTCCACCTGTTGTCTATTCCATTTGCACAACAGCATGTGAAATCGATTTTCAATCAGTGTTGCTTCCTAAGTGGACAGTTTGATTTCACATAAGTTTGATTTACTTGGAGTTATATTGAGTTTAAGTGATCTCTTTATTTTTTTGAGCAGTGTAAATTTGTTAATACGACAAGTTGGGTGTTATTATAGCGCCCAAAAAAATAAATAAAAATGAGACACGTAGTGATGTCTTTAGAAAAGACGGAAGCATCTAACATAATTGGAATGTTTTAAAAAGCTAGGACAGTTATGCCAGAAAAAGCCCCCACTTGGGTGTAATCTTCTTTCCACCCGTCTTGTCATTTCTCACCTGTGACTTCACTTCTTTCCTAATCTATCATTTTTGGTCTAACACTATGACTCCACACAGGCGTCTCAATCTTTGTTGGCCACAGAGTGGAGCAACTGACGACAGATTGGTTCAGCAGGACATGTTTTAGCCTGAGGCCAGTAAAATTATGGAAACCGGACCAGATGCCTCAACGCCTGCAGCGCTCAGCCTCTGTTGTGCCTTACATCCTGACAACATGAGGAAGTCATTGGGAGTCCCAAAACTGTCATTCCCAGTCAAACAAATCTGTTGGGGCTTCAATGATGAAACGGTTTAGACTTTTTTTAATTTGGACACATGCAGTCATTTCCTAAGTTTTACACTGAAAGTAAAGAGTTGAAATTTTCTATTTTTATTTATTCTGTATTGTAAAAAAACTAAAACTGAAATGGTCAACCACTTCCAACCAGTTTCTGCTGATTATTGCAGCTAGTTTCTGCTGAGATCTCAAAATTGACATTACTGGACCCTAATCTTGTCTAACGAAGGTTTTCAAAACAAATGTCTAATACTTAAATAGTTCACCATCAATCATTTTACTTTGCCAGTTATGTACAGTTTTCTTTGGCTTCCAGTGGTTTTATAGCTGCATTTCCACTTATTTTTTTGTAAACCACCACAAAACAGCTCATTATATGTTGGAGCATAATGTTTTTAAACATGAATAAGATATTTTGAAATTATAAATATATAATAATAATATACAAAAGTATGAAAGCTATAAAGATAGTTATGAATCTTTCTGTCGATTGCGTACAAGAGATTCTACAGACGCCAATCAGCCTTTACTGAAAATGATTAATGTACACGGAATAAAGCATGCCTAGGTTAGTGATTCTTTAAGACATATCCTCAGTTGGAACCCTGCTTATGCACTGTGGAATCTGGTAAAAGATTTGAGAAGCAGATTGTGTGCATTTTGTGCACATTAGAAGGTGGGCCACCTATGGATCAGAGCTGTTTCTCTCACACATTCAAAAGATGGTTGAAGGAATTGAAATTGGAAGAATCTTCTGGCAAATTTCATATCTCAACATAGATAATGTCCTAGAGGTTGGTTAGTCCCATTATTGAGTGGTAGAATACCATGTTTGAAATACTGCAAATTGTGTTAGATAGGTTGTAACATATTAATGTAGTAACCAGAACCTTTTCGGCAAACCATACCTGCAAAACCTTTCACTAAGCAAGAACCAACCTTCACCAGTTTGTCTTTCCATAGTTTTTACTGGTACCAGCATATTTCAGGGAAGTGAAAGACAATCACCTGATTACCCATTTCTTGTAAAACAAAAACTTAATCAGAATGGGTTACTTTCCTCAATTATTATGTGGTGTAGGTCAGATGTTTTTCAGGTCATGGCCCTCCTAAATGTACCGTTATGGAGCCCCATAGACAACAAAGCAATCAAGCAGAACCAGCATCAAGTCCTGTATCAATTTTAACTACAGCAGCATGCAAAATATTAGACAATGTTGGATTACACATGGTAACATTGGTCCACATGCATAATTATTGACCAATGATTGGTCAGTGTTTTGTCACTATTCCCTTTTTAGAGTGCTTTGATAGATACTGACCAATGCAGACTCCCTAACCCACTTTAATAAACAAATCCAGTTGTCTAGTAATCACAAAAACCTTTACACTTGTATATTTTTGGCTTGCGAACCATTAAGTCTTTTGCTTGTTGCCTAAAATATCACACCCACTATGATACTACACCCGCAATGATAGAGAGACACATTAACTTTACCAGTCAGTAGTTTAAGTTTAATCTCAATAAGTATAATTATTAAACAATCACAATATTTAATGAGATGTTTAGACCAAGTGTGATTGTGCTATTGTCTGCAAAATTAATAATGTTGTTCTATAGCTCACCAACATGATGCACAAATTCATAATGTTGACCATGTATACGATTAGTCTAACATCCAGCCAATCACAGAAATCTAAAAGTCTATAGAAATCTTAAAACTATACATTCATTAGCTAATGGATAGTTGAAAGGAATAAAAAACCCTTCCATTCCTGAAGCCACTATTACACACACGTTTGGAAGGACTGATGCCACACTCTTGCAGTGTCAGAAAGGGGCCCATTGGAAACCAACTAGTAATTGCATTTAACAATTAGGAGCGTGACTTTGAATTTACATAAGGCTAACAAACCTCTGCTGCACTGCTCATGCTGTCCTGTCCCTCACTGGCCCGCACCAGCAGCAAGTAACGATGTTGGTCAGTCTCGTAATCGATATTGCGGGTCAGGCTGATTTCACCCGTATCTGCCGAGATGGTGAAGAGACTACTGGGATTGATGAGGAGGCTGTAACTGATTGGTTTCTTTTGGAAGGACACAGCAGGTGTCACCAGGAACCTGGGGAAACAGAAGGAAAAAGAGCTCTGGTAAATAATTACTCCAATAAAAATGTTGTAGTGCAAACATAACAAAATGCCTTACTAACAAATGGCTATGATAAGATGAACCACCACTATTTACTCAAATTGTAGTGCATTTTTCTTGGTTAGAAACCTTACAATTTCTGAAAATGTCTGGCATTGTAGAAAGATCACATACTTAACAACCCTGTTAATGTTAGTGTCTAATACACCAATATGCTATACCAATGCATAAATATCTATAGTCCACAGCATTAACTTGCAGATCAACTGTTAGCGATGTCATTGATTACATTGGGCTTTGCTGGGTTTTTTCAGCTTAACTTGTATTTAATGATAAAAAAGGAAAGTTATTCATCAATACCAAAAATATATATATATATATATTTCCATATACCTTTACATCTTCTTCTTGGTGTACACTCAGGTGTTAATACCTCTGCAGACTTACAAGTTTGTTGGGCTTAAAACCATGAAATGACTTTATATTATTCAAACAGTGTATGTAGTTTGATTATGAAAATGTAATGTCCAATAAATTGGTTGAATATGTGTGTACTAGTGCTAAAAATAAATCACTTTTTGACAAGATTTCTTGACTTCCTGTCAAAATTGGACGTTAGCGATTGTTAAATAAAAGTGAGCTGTACTGATAAGTTTCATTACTCGATAGAAATATTAAAGGACAACGAGTAATACATTAGAATTAATCATCACAATCAGTGGTAAACCAAATAGATGACATCAATGTTTCTGGGTTTGCTTTTGTTTTTATATCTGTTTTACCAGGAAACAATAAATTCAAATATTTTATATTTGTATTCACCTCATTAAAGGGACAAATTGACTCACATTTATATAGATTTTTTGAATATTGTTAATTGGTTATTTCTTTAACAAGTTCTTATTTCATTTAGTGTTAGAAACAATAAGCGCACTTTTTTACATTTGCTAAATTCAGGACACAGAAAAACAGAAATCCCCACAGTCTTAACTTAAAACTTTAATTGAGTCTCTGTAGAATAATTATATGCAGTTCAGTTTTGCACTTTTCTAACTTTAAATTATATTGCTTCCCTACTGCATTGACTTTTTGATTTTTTTCTTTTTTCTTCGCAGTTTGGACTTTATTCTACTTGCTTTAAAAAACTTTTGTCTCACTCTCTAATTTCCACAAGGACAGCACAATCAACCATGAATTGAGCAAAATGGGATGTTCACTTATGGGCTGATAAGTTAACTAGCTTGTAAAGGTATTTAAGAAAACTCTTCCCCTGCGGACAGAAAATTAGAATCCAGATCGTTTTGGTGACCAGCTTATAAATCCTCCAAAATTGATCGTCAGCTGCAGTTACATCTTGTTAACGCCTAAGTGCAAACATCTAAACCAACAGAATTCTAGCTCTACTGCTAAGCAGATGCTTCTAAAGAACCCTCAGACTAAGTCAATGTCATCACAACATCAATGTAACTTGATATCATCTACATATTTTTACAATTTGTTTAGATAAACAGGCTACAGGTGGAGCCCCCAAAGTGGAGAACTCTTTGGGGGCGTGTGGCCCGGTTGATGTGTGGGTGGTTGTTCGGAGTGAGGGTGGGGTGGGGTGGGGTCCGGTGCCAGTTCCTGTCGACTGTTCAGCGAAGTCCTGGCACCCAGTCTTCAGGACCGGCCTCCGCTGGACGGTGGTGCGTCCCTTTGGACTTGTGTATTTCTGTCCATAGCTGCTGGGGCCCATAAGCCCTAGTAGGGTGTTGGTGGTCCTTCCGGGTTTACATGACATGGTGGACCTTTGGAGTTCTGTAGCTCTGTTCTCCCCATGTTTGCCTCGGGTCTTGGACAGCGGATGTTTGGCTACCCACAGTCTGTCACCACTCTCATTGAACATCATTGTGGTGAAACCTTTTAAACATAAGGCCATCCTCAAACAAACACTTATAAGTTCTCAGATTCTCTATGTTGTACAGAAGTTGAAACTAAATATATGCAGTATTAAATAGTACTGTGATTTCTTTCAGTGATGTTATCATCTTTACTGTTTTACATGTGTGTGTATGATGTGTTTTTGTTATTACTCTTTTTTTTCTTATTTTGTCCCCTTTCTTTCAGCAGGTGAGACTTTATATTGATTTTTATTCTCTGTATCGTTTTATCTACCTCTTATTTTTATTTTCGTCTTTAAACCGCTTGCCCCATTTCCTTTCCCCCCTCCCATTTAGTTCTTTTCTCAATTTCCATTTAATTTGACATAAACCCATAGCAGTTTGTAATAATGTATTATACATATATATCAAGTGGATAGCTGCAGTGTTATATTCTCCACTAGTCAAGCAAAATATGTAGGGCTTCACATGGGTACTCAGCAAAGCAAACCTGAGTTCCACACTGCTGGAAGGGATATGGTTTAGATCATTTTAAAAAGATAGACATTTTGTTTAAGCCCCTCAGGAGTACTTACTAAATACAGCTTTCAAAGTATTTTGGGATAGAAAACTGACCTGGGATATGAAGGATAAGACCTACAAACCACTGGATGGAACGCCGTCACTTATTTATAATGCCTTGGGTGGACTGATGAATTATTGTATTCAAAGCAAGTAAACTAAATATATACAACGTAACAAATATTTGATTAAATGTGATTTGGGAAGTTGCAAAAAATACTTCTATTTCTTGTAGCCAAAAACCACCTTCTGGCATAAATCCAGTTGGATATTTGTTGACTCCTAGCAACAGAAATGGTCTCACTTATTATGATTTAGGCTGGTATCTTGAGATAGAACATGCTTCATCCAAGAAAAACAAAAACTGCCTGCTAAAAAACCAACACCTTTAAGCACTACTGAAATGTGATTGATCATGATGGAAAAAGGACGAAAAAAAGCCAACTTGGCGGCATTATTTACAGATTCTGAAGGTGTGAATTCCAAATGAGGAGGTTATTTGAACGTTGGCTATCTCCAAACAAGTGTAGGAAGAAAAAATAACCGGAACATTTCATCATGAAGATCAGAATGCACTTCTAAAACTACCCATTGAAAACTTTTTGAAATATGTTTAAGTTGCTGTCTCCACACTTGATGACTACTGTTTAAAATATAAAAAAATTGATATCTTTTCATATTGATGCAATTTAGAAGTGCACAGATAAAAACAGCTTTGTTTTGACTGAAAAAACATAATCCAAGTACACAATCTTTATAATCAAATTTTCTGAGGCCATCTAGACTCTATAAAGCCACATACATAGTTATAAACAGGCCAAAATATGACACATGTGGGTTACAAATTGGGCAGATTATGTTTCTCTGCTGGCCAGGGAACAGTTCAGTTTTTTAAAGAGTCCATGTGCATTTAAACTTTTATCTTATTGGCTCTAACCAATAACATTCGGGTGGGGAAAGCCCAGTATTTTAAAGGAGTTTCCCACGACACCACAAAACAAAAATTATATATATATATATATATATATATATATATATATATATATATATATATATATATAAAGTTAAGCTATAGAAAAATATGGGGTGATTTCTGCATGAACTGTAGATGTAGGTTGCCAAAATGGAAAATCACTTTTTGCTAATAAAATTAGTCTGCGAAAAACATAGAACACATGCTTTTTAAGGACATTTTAAAAAGCTGAATGTCTTTAGGATATTAAAAAAGGAATTTTAACCAAAACAACAGAAAACAAAAAGCAGTGTCACTTGGTTATTAGTTTTTTCTCATTCCATTGGCCTCAGCAACATCAAGCCACATTGGGGACATCTCTATCATGCTGTTTGGGATTGCTTTTTAAAAGAAGAATCGGCAGCTTTATAATTTACATTGAAGTGGGCAAATACTGTTATTAATAAATATTTTAAGCAAGCTAGATATTTTTGTTTTCTACATTTCTGGGGTAATACTAAACATCAGTGAAAAACAATGTTTTTGTTTCATACATCATATTCTTAGATATATTCTGTATGACAGATATACAACTACCACAAACTCCGTCAGCAAATTTACACCATAGTTGTAGTAATTGTGTGTAAGTGTATAGAACCCTGTTGTGTAAAACAAAGATGACAATCAAGTTCATATAAGTCACTATTCAGTGCATGTACCGAGATCCGATGGGTCAAATTATTATTATTTTTCTTTTTTTTGTTGCCTTTTTCCAGTTATTATTTTTTGGTTAGCGATGTTATTTAGCCTCAAAAACGTAATTAACTCATAATGAGATCATGTGAAACTGATACTTCACAATGTGAATTTACTGGAATTAAATTTGGGAATTGGAAAACTGTGCTCAATACAAAATATTACAGATATTTTGTGTTTAAGCAAAACATTTCATGCCAAGATTTTTTTGCAAAGAAAAAAAGAAAAAAATGCTAGAAAAACTAGAAAGGATACTTGCATTGATAAATTTAGACGTTAGTCTGATTCATCTAGAGTAAAATATTCAGAATAACAGCTGAAACGACTCCAACGTTGGAGTTAACAGGAGTATGAAAGTTCCTTACATATGCAGTACAATGTTATATTTTGAACCAAGCTAATTATATGACAGTCTGATACTAAATTGAGTAAAATGAACTCTGAAAACCTGACACTGGCAACAGAGTAAAATGTACACCATTTTCAAATTAGAACAAATGTTTGAATTCCTTTAAGACTTAATGTGACACCAATTTACTGCTGTGAATCCAACTCTTGAGTTTAATGACAGAGGCCAATAAAACCATTCACAGTGCATTTATATTTGTATTAGTCATCTATATGTCGGCTTTGCGATGGGAGTATTAAATTGAATAAGTATAATCCCTCCTCCGCCTGCTGATCCAATCAAGGATTGCTGTGCAAACTAAATAAATAAATAAATATAAAATCTCCATATGCCTCATCACCAGGCGTTTGTTTACTGGGCCGATGTCTGTCACATCTGTTTGTGTTAGATTAAGGCTCTTTCATGGCTGCTAGAGAGAATCTGCTGCAATTCAGCACATCTGTGTCCAAGCAGAAAGTTGGATTACATATGACCCTGATGCTGATGGAACAGAAGGTTTTATGTGTTAGGGAAGTACGTAAAGCTCCTAATTTTGCCTCATTAATCCAGCTTCAATATTTTTTTTGTTTTTTTACACATTTTAGACATAACTGTTTTTTTCTTGCTTATTTTCCCAAGTTTTAAAAACAGGTTTTAGATTTATTTGGTGTTAAAATGTAAAAATATGTATATTCATTTCTTCCCTGTTTATTATTTTCCTTCCTAAAAGCTGTGTCTTAAAATTTTTGTCGACAAACTGATCTCACAAGGCAGCTGAACACATTGCGCAGATCAAGGAAGGAATATTCTTGGTGCTGTGGAGGAGAATGGCTTTGACATTAACCCAGGACATTTAGTTCATTTTGAAGTTTTTCCAGTTCACATTCATAACACAACATGTCTGTTTTAAAAACAACAAAATCCTCACAAAATCCTATTTACAAGGGTTAGGGTTTAATACGCCTCAAGATGGGAACAAGTTGGATTTAAGAAAGCGGAGTCTCTACTCTGAAAACCGGAACAACATTTTTTATGTAGAACTGGACATCAGTGTTTCTTTCTGTCTACCAGATCCGACAGAATGTTTTTTGATCAGAGCATATTCTTGTGTTCCAGTTGATAATGCAACTTAGAATCTATTTTTTTTTTTTTTTTACAGATGATGTGTATCCAGGCATAACAGACTGCTCTGTCCAGATTCTTCTGTTAAGTCTATACCGAACAGAGGAAACTACAAAAACCTCATTTTTGATGTGAAATGTTTATAGAGCAACGCACAAAAATAGCCCTGCAGTAGGGATTCATAAAAGTCTATGTCAAATTCTCTGTATAAAAGAAAAAACAAAATATACCGATCAAGTCCTTCTTCAGAACTATGTACTTTTTGTGTTGGTCTGTCAAAATAAAAGTTTCAGTTGTTTACCTTTGCAAGCCACGGTTTTATAACAATGCAAATCTGATGTGGGAACTTACGGTTGTCCTTCAGGGGTGTTTTCCGGTATAGCGATGATGAAGGAGGCATTGGTAAACTGCGGTGGCCGGGCTCCAGCAACCACAGATATAATAGCAGGGGCGCTGCGGCTGCCCAGCCCATCAGCTGCCACCACTGTCAGCAGGTACTCTCTCTCACGCTGCAGAGGAAGGCCCGTCGTCCGTATATGACCGCTCTTCCTGTCGACTTCAAATCGGCCGTCACCACCTGCAGGACATTTTTTGGAAACAACACTGAACTTCAGTGAAAAGTCAAATATATAATAAAATAACGAGTGGCAACAGAGTTAGAACTGTAGTGCAAAGGAATGAATCCTGCATAGTTGGACACTAAGTGTCGGGTGGTTTTATCTTGCCTCCGCTTTGATGCAACAGAAGCTAAATATGAACCATGCTTCAGAATGATTATAAAGCACTTAATCAAGAGGTGTACCAGCAAGGTAGCTTATCTAACCTTAAACAATCACAGTGTTCTAAAAAAGAGTGGTTTGCTACAGATGCATATCCTTTGATTCAGATTGAGAACGCGTTGACATACGCAGGAATATAAGATGTTATTAGTGAGCAGGGCTGCAAGGTTTTACCCATTATACAGGACACTACCAGTTGATTTTCTTTTACATAATGCCAGAACAAATAAGCGCCCTCCACAGATTGATTATAGGATTCAAGATAGGAATTTGGAAGAGACACCATAGTTGAATTAACATTATATCAAACCTTATTCATAGTAAAACTGTAAAGATGTTTGTTTGTTTTTTTTCACATACTGTGCACTCCGGGTCATTGGACATACCGACCGGTATTACTGATTACACAAACCTAAATTGTACTTTTTTTAAAATTATTTTTATTATATTATTTTCACAAACTGGAATATCAGCTGGACAAAAAACAAATGTGTGATAAACGTTGACGTAAAATCCATGACATTTTCAGAGCATAGCAACACAGCAGTGCTTCAACTAGTTAAACTTAACTTTAAGAGAAAAAGCCACATGTTTTAAAAGCAGGTAAACAAGCCTTCTGCGAGAGATTTGACTGGATAAACACTTAAACTGTCATTAAAGTTAGTTGACTTAAGAGACGTTCTATCCTCACCATTTTAGATTAATATTAACAAATCCGTATCGTTGGTAAACAATTCCAAAGTAGAAATTAATAGATGGCGAACACTTTAAATGAAATAGTGTAGCGACAGATTTAAAAAGACCTTAATGTGGAAAACTTTTGGAAAAAAAAAAAAGTTAAAAAGACATGAAAACAATGGCTCAAATCATGAAAAACACTTTAGTAAAATATTCATTTTTCAGTCACGAGCATACAGGTGTATGTCAATAAGCTAAAAGTTTTTTTTTTACTGGTATAAATTCATAATGTGAACCTCATATTGTATGATGTAGTTGTGTTATCAGTAGTGATATCAAGCATGTATTAATTCGGACCGCTAAGGGGGACCAGCAGGTCCTACATCTCTCATCTTCCATTCTGTCAGCAGTCTTTATATTCCTTATTGGCTTTAGATCTGACAGTTTTGGTGGCAATCCCAGCACACTGATAATATAGTAATTAGAGCAGTTCTTGTTACTTTCAGGAGATGAAACCAGCATCTGCACTCAGCTTCTGAGGAGATGGAAGCAGAAAGTGTCAAACCATTTACTGGAAGACACTTCGTCTGCCTCCGACCAACAGCCGCAGGTGACATGGTGAAAGGTAGCAGATTGACCATCAAATGATGAAGGTTTTACACTGGACCTCATATAACCCATATTACTTATATTTCTTGCCCATCTACTTCTCAGTGTGAGGCTTTGATTTGAATATAAAAGGGAAGCAAGAGAAAATTCAGAACTAAAAGCAATATTCTAGTCTTTTTTTTTTTCAGACCAGAATTAACACCATCAATATTTTATCTTGATTCAGGAGTGGCTTAAGACAAAAAATGTGGTAGCCCATGTTTTACATGTGTTTGGGTTGTGGGGCTTTTGGAGCATTTACTCAGGCTGTAGTTTATGTTGTGTTTCTCATTGCAACTTTTGAGTAGTGCTTAATTCGCAGTATTCTTAAAGGAACCTTTCGCTACCACTAAGGTTTTCCACCTTACTTCCCAGTACAGTTGCATCTTTATTAGTGATCTTTTGTGATTTAACGTGATCCAGGCGAAGAAAGTCTGCCCTGACAACCGTCAAAACAGCAGTTTTCCTGAGGATTTCAGTGAGACATTACATGACCATATGATTTGTGGTTAGACACGTAATTTCAAGTCCTTTTTAAGTGAAACAAAGTTGGGGGTGTTCATTTGATGGACATCAAAATGAACAGAAAATAGAGATTTGAAATCTATCACTGAGGAACAAATACAGACATAAAGCAACCTACCATCAGACAGGAAGTACTCCACTTCCCCATTTAGGCCTTCATCCCCATCCTGAGCAATGAGTTTGTAAACCAGGGATCCTGCAGTTGCATCTGGGTAAACCACTGCAAGGTAGGGAACAGGAACCATGCCCCATTCTGGGATGTTGTCATTTACATCAGTTACAGTCAACTCCACTCTAACCAGGTACCACTCCAGACCTAAAGGGTAATGAAAAGAAGAGGTAGACAATTAGGATTGGTGTGTTTTTGTTATGGATAGATAATATAATAGATAGCGTTCATTGTTTAATGGCCTTTTCCTTTTTTTTAAACCAGATTTTTTTGTCTGTAACCTTTAACATTTACTTTAAAATGTCACAGTGGCTGCTTGTTTGCCCAGTAACTTAGCCAACGCTGATAAAGTGGAAAAAAGAATCAGTGATAAAATATAGGATAAAGGACAGGTAAGTACTTTTACGGTTTATCCATAAGCGGTTACTGTTA
>JAVLVB010000557.1:7418885-7438309 GCA_032876305.1 Orestias chungarensis | reverse complement strand
GGAAACAGGAACTGACAAAATATTCAGTAATAGTCAAAATCTTTTATATTTTTTCTATAAAGTTAAATAAATATATTTTTTAACATTTAAAATCACATTTTGGTAATGCAAAGATAAAAAGTTACAGCAGTAACCAAGGTTTTCATGAGACACTGGGGGGCTTCTTACATATTTGCTAGTTAAACACATTTCATAAAGGTTGCATTTGGCACACAAAATATAGTAAGTGCTTCATTGCAAACATTTTTTTAACCTATACACACAAACAAAAGCGAAACAAAACTATTAAATTGTTTTATTGTTCAAAAAGTTTAACAAAGATGAACTTTTTACAAGGAACTTTTGTTGGATGCAATTTTCTCAACACTATAAAACATTTTAAAAAAAATGCTATTTTTCGAATTGTAAGTGCAAAAATATAAAAATTCGCCAACGTACACTCTCTTGGGGTAAAATTATTTTTTTAGGTCTGATTGGATGAGGGGAAATTACCAAAAGGTTTATCTCATCTAAGATAAGTGTCAAACAATTTGGAATACCCCAAAAATTGTCACGCAATTATCAAAGTAGCTCCAAACAAGCATTTATCTCAACAACACATTAGAATAATATTATATATTACGTTTTCCTTTAAGCAAAATTGCTTTTTCTGGTCATATTTCAAGAAAACACAATCCTTAAAAAGTCTCTGAAAATTATAGGTTTACACTACATGTTTGGTCAGTGCAAAATTATTGAAGGGCTCCATCAGAAAAAGAAAGTGGAATAGAATCTGCTGTAAAATTAGGAATTTAATGTTAAAATAATAGAAAACAAGTTTAAAAATCACCATACTGTACTAATACATCAGACAATCCAAAATGTAAAAGCATGCTGGAGAAAGAGATTTCAGAAATATACTACATTTTTATCACCGCGTTCTATCTCAGTAATTTGTCATTTTTATGTATGTATGTGATTAAGTCATCCCAATGTGTTTTAAATATAAATTACTGAAATAACAAAACTAGTAATTTTGCTATAGGTTATCATACCGACCCATGGATTCCAGAGATCTATAATGAAAACAAAACAACAACAAAAAATCACAACACCATCTGAGTCTCTAGACTAGTAATTAAAATCAATATACTTAAATGCATTGGAAACGGCAATCAAACCAAGACATCAGTTCACGAACCCTTTTACACGCACACAAACACATGTTACATCTATCCCGGGAGGGACTTTCCACCGATTTCCATTCGTTTGTCATGAGTTCCTAAAGCCCAACACCAATATCACTGCTAACCATTACGAGTACATGCCTAACCCTAACTCAGTTCACACCATAGTGATACCTAACCCAAAAACAATGCTTGTCCTTATTGGGACCGAACTTTGGAAAAGTCAGTTTCCACAAGAATAGTATTTGTTTAAAGTGGTCCCCACAATGGAACAGATACATGGACATGCATTCACACACACAACACAGCTTTATGTACTGGTGAAAGCAGGCAAATGAACAGGTGAGGACCAGGGTCAATAGACCAGTTTTGGATTTGATAGGTACTGGGAAGATTTAAACCACTTCAATTTTACATTGCTTGAAGTAAGGACATTTCAAGCAATGTTTTCCAAAATTATCCAAAATCCTTTACATTGTTTCTTGTTGCAATTATGAATTTCAGTGTGTTTTATTGGGATTTGATGGGAGATACTTACCCAAACTAGTGTATTGCTGTGTAGTATAATAGGACTTACTGTTTTAGATTATTTTACAAATAAAACAAAATAAAAAAGTGTGACATGCTTTGCCAAAACACTCAACTTCAGTGTGACTAAAAAGCTAAATGTGTGAACGTTTATTTAGGTCTTGATAGATACATCAGTTTTGATTTTTGTCTGGAGTTTGGCCAGGTCATTGTGACCCATCAAAATACTTTGATGTAGAGCTCTGCTGATTTTCCTGGTAGCAAGGCAAACCTCAAACCCTGTTTCAATAGATTGCAGCCTTTAACCCCCCCCCCGAAGACTGCATTGTATGAATTACTACACCAGCTTCTTTGTCACAGAGAATACCACAGCCACTGTATTATACCAAATGGGTGCTGCGTTCAAAAAAAATACATACATACATACATACATATACACCTTCTTTCGTACAGTTTCTATTGTATACACATGGGTGGAGGTAAACTGAGGCCAGCAAATCTTTTTTTTTGTTTTTCCCTTACAATGGCTTCTTTTTTCCCTTTCTTACGTAAATCGCTTTGTTAGGTAAAGCGTTGTCCTGTGAACAGAATCTCCCACCTGAGCCATGTTTTTTTGTACCTCTGTCAGAGTTGTGATGGACTCTTGCATGCTTCTCTGAATAACACTTTCTTGCCTAGCTTTCCACTTTAAAGGCAGACTTTAAGGAAGACTTGCAGTCATGCTATACTCTTTACATTATCATGTAATAGATTGAACAGTACTCTTTTAGTTTTCTTAAGAGTAAAACTTTAACAGCTTAACCCCGCTTTAAACTTCTGCGCAACTTTCTCCCTGACCCATCTGCTGCTGCTGTGTTCTGTCTTCCACAGTTTAGTTATGCATCTATACTAGTATTCAATTGCTCACAGGAAAACTGTTGACAAATTGGTTTATTTCTTAAAAGAGTTAATCAAATGGATTTTTTTTTTTAATGATTGTTGTACTACTATGACAATGTTAAACAGAAGTAAAACTACAGAAAGTGCTTTCTAAATGAGAAAACACCATAGAGTAAAAAAAGCGCTCAGCCTCGAAAAATTTGAAGACAAGCGGATAAAAAATCCGGTGTCAGGTGAACGGTATTAAGACCAAACCTAAAAAATGACCCTGAGGTTATTATAGAAACTGGAAAAAACCTAAAAATGATAGTGGACTATGGGGGAGTATGAAAAAAAAAGCAAGCAGTAGCATAAATCAATGCCATTAAATGAAAGACTATAAGGCAACAAACAAAACAAAAAAAACATAGACATGAAACAAAGACAGAGCAGGAGAGTTAACCAGCCAGAGCTAACAATAAAATATAGAGCATTGCACTGGACTCTGGAGTTAAACCCAAGAGAGTGTTGATAATGTCTCACCCGGTTTCTCTCCGAGGGTGTAACAGATTCTAAATTAATTGGCTAAAGAACAATGCAGCTTTGGGAAAGAAGAGACGTCATTATCCAGACAATAAATCATCAGACTAATCTTCTGTGTGCTTTGCCAAAACCCATTCTTTTCATCCTGTCCAATTTCTCCCTCTACCACTATCTATTTTACCAACACATACATATTTACACTGCCCCCCCCCCCTAATGACAGTCATCTCTGGATTGGTATGTAATGAAAGACTAGTGGGAGATCCTGATTGGTGCAGTGGAAGTGCATTTTACTGGATTTAAACTTTCACTGCAGACCGTAGGAACAATGATAACGTTTTAGAAACAGTCTTACATTAGACTTGTTTCAAGCCACATAACATAAAAGTTGTAATTGTAAGCATGACTGTTTAGTCTCTCTTTTGTAATACTTGATTTGCAGATATGTTGACTTTGCTCAAGTGGATGTGTTTGCATGGCCAATCAGAGCATAAAATATATAAAATAATCAAGAATCCGTTTACTTTTATTGCGCCAATTTACAATAGATGTAATCTCAAGGCACTTTACAAGAAACTCACTTCAAACCATAGATCCATCGTTACTAATCAGTTAAATAAAAATGTCCAATCTAAGGAACCACAGCAGATTGCATTGAGCTATTAACTTGCAGCATTCACTCCTCCAGAATCACCATGTTAACCCAGGTCCAGCACTGTACCTAAATAGATCTCAACTAAGAAGCAATAAAAAAGGTGGCCGTGTATAATTGTTTACCTGGGAAACACATGGCAAAGGGATGCACAATGGGAAGAAATCAAGCTGATAAGAGGCACCACAGCATTTTTGGGCACCATTGATCCTGATATGCATGCACTTGTGCAAATTACATGAACACCATTTATGGAACTGGCACTCCTTTATTACTGTGGTTGCTTTCAGCTGTATAAATTGAAATTAGATCTGTACCAGAAAGAAAAAAAAAAAGTTTCTGGATTTTTCTTTAGGAATACATTGAGTTTTAGGTATTGAGAGTCTAAAACTACCAAAATCCTAATTCATTCTGGTCCATGAAGACTTCTCCTAGAAACTTTCAGGACATGAAGGATATGATGCCAAGATTGTAGCCCAAAAATGCACAGCACAACTTAGGGGGTCAGGGTGAAATCCATGCGTAGATGGGTCTGGGCTGTTTTACTAACAGAATAGGCACCCACACAATTTTGGGGCCAAGCATTTATGCTTCACTGCAACAAAAAAAACAAATGAAAAATGTGTTAAGGTTGGATGAAGTAAGGTTACCATTTTCTATGATAAACCCTTTTTATAAAATCTAAAAAGCTTTTTATTTTCCATGACCTTGTCATATTAAAACAAAAAATCACCCAAAAATGGAAACCACAATGGGTATCGCACTAATTTGTGTTTAAAAGTACAATAACAAAATAAGAAAAGTACACAATAATGTTTAGTCAACAGAAGCAAGAAGGAGAAATAAACCTGAGGGCTGAGGCAACAGCTATTACAACCAACCAACCAATTTGTCATATTCAAGGGCTGTCATATCCACTGATTATTGTTCTCTGTCAAAATTCGCTGAAGTGGAATGCTTTTAGCACATTGTTACAATCAAAGAAACAGCAAATCACAATCTTAGAGACATAGAAACTCCAATAGAACATCAAATTTAATTAGAATTTGAGTATGGAAGAGCTCTGAAAAACCGTACAAAATAATGAAAAAAGTCTGACATGCTGATATTTAACCACATTACGTTCATTTCTTTACTCCAAACCTGCATAGTGATAGTTGTGATGTCAATGTACATGAGGGTAGACATACAAACAATTATTTTTCAAACATTTAAATGTTCCCAACAAAATCTTTTTTTGAAAAAATTACATTAACCTGATTTACTCTCACTGTGTTTCCATAGAAGTTCTTCTTGGCTCATTTACATTTCTACACTCTTGGTACTGCTGGACCATGGATTCACTGTTCTTCCTGATATTCCTAAATCCTCATTGTCAAATGGATAATAATACAGAGCTTTGTTCCCTCTACTGTTAAAGGAAATATTTGTGCTCCACTGATGCCAGATGCTTACACAGGATAATGTATATTTGCAAGCAAAACTGGAAGAAACTGGCACTTCAAGATCCTTATCTGGAACTGAATCTGACTAAATAATTGGATAGCTTTGGAATGAACGAGACTGAAAGGGTTTAAAAACACACTTAATATGTATTATTACACACAGTGGAAAAAGTTTTAACACTACCACAGAAGCTAATATCTACCATCTTCCTTTATTTTTGCTGTAAGGAGTCAGCATGAAAAATAAATGGCACTCCTGAATTAGCTGCTTTTCTAACAGTGGCTGAGAGCCAGAACGTTACTCGAAGCCTTTCCAAGCTCCTGATAAAAACAATAAACTTGTCAATGTAAATTACAATCATAATCAATATTAAAGCTTTATGTTACATAAAATATCTATGGTTATTACTTTATTTATTTATTTTAATAAAAAAGATATACCCGTATGTACCTCTGTCAGGCATAAAATAACGTGTGAAGGTATTTTCATAATCTCTTAATGATAGCCCTAACTGTGTTGGCCATTAAAGTTGATGCTTTAATAGAGAGGAATGCATGGAAATACTTTTCAGGGTATCAATGCTGGTCACGTAGCCATATTGTGACCCGATATTGATATCGTGAAGGTGAAAGAGTTCTAAATGGACACTCGTCTGATCCATCATTTTATGCCCTGTTTTTGCACCGTGTGGTACGACTGAGAAATCAGTTGCCACCTTTAAAGATAAAGCACACCAAGAAAAGTTGTTTTCCAGTAAAACCATTAGGGCATGTCAAATCTCATGCTATCTTTTCTTCCAAGTAAGAAAACATATATTCAAATAAAGAGCCGCATTATAAGTCAAAACTGTAGTATTTCACAATGCCAAGGTGTACAGTACTATGGTTGCAAGTCTTTGATCAGTTTAAAAAGTGTCTTGTGGCTGACTTTTACTGCAGGAACACGGACATCAGTTTATTAATGCACAACATTTTCACAATACTAAGAGGCCCTAAGAAAGTAAAAATATTTTAAAAAATTCATAAAAAAGGTAATATAAACAAATAAATACCTAAGCATGAACATTCTTTATTTTTATCTCTGCATCTTATTTGCCTTACCTAATGTGACACTATATTTTTGTATGTTTAGCTCAAAATGTGTAAATACATAATCCTAAAACTTTAGCTCATTTAAACACCTGCTGAACAGATGGTTAAAAAAGATAAATATTTCTGAAGTCTGCCAACGTAGTTATGTCCAAAATATCAGTGGAAAAAAACACTGAGAAAGCAAGGGCGGGTTAGTGTGTTATGGTTGGAACTAAAAGATGCTACCGATTAATCTGTCTCTTGGTACAGTCTTTTTTTTATGCTACATTATTACATAATGGATGTGCCATAAATCTGTCAGACCGGAGGGCACTCGATTTAACAGCTGATAAATCAAGCACAGAGCCCTTCCTCCTATTCTAGTCTCCTTCGATTACCCTCATCAGCACCTTGCCAACTCCATGCCTCCCATTTTTTTCCCCAGTATCTATTTTTCCGTGCTATTATGTTGATGACACAATGTGGGATTTCTCCTTTCAGTCCCCTGTCTTCCTTGATGAAGCTGTTTTCATTAGCCTTAACAAAATGTAATGCTCTAGGAGCCTAACAGAAATGAGATGGTTGAGCGTTGTCAGTGGAATTGTGTGTACATGCATTAAAGGTTTCTACGATTTACAAAAAAAACACAAAAGATACAGGACCAAAGGAAAAGGTGAAACTTTAATAAAGAATTGACATAAATGGCAGAAAAGGACTGTTAATTAAATGAGCTCAATGATGATTAGGAAGGACTATTTGGCTCTTAATTGTTACTGCTCCATCTATAATCTGAATAGAAAGCTGTTGGTGCCTTTGTGGCTTTTTTTAAAAGTTTTGCCATAGAAATGTCAATTAAATCCATAGAGAAAAACAAAGAGGGAGAGAGGAAGGGAAAAAAAGAGATTAAGCTTTGGTTCTTCAATCATTGCAAGTGACACAAATGACAAGCAAACTCCGTTAAGTCTTCCAGAAACTTTTCATAATTGAAATCATTTTTTTTGGTCCAAACACCAAAAACAAATATTTAAATTTAAAATAAATAAACCTGTTACAATTATTTATTTTTCAAAGATATAAATACGGCAAAATAATAAAACTTTGAAATCAGGTGTACTATTCATTTTAAAATCTATATAAAAGAAAAATAACAGGAATAAAATGGCTGGACATCAAACAGGATGGATCATCAATGACAACACACCAAGAGCCCCCAAGGTTCAGATAGGTCTCCAAAAGTTTTTGGCTTTCTTTGTAATTTCTTATTGTATGTTTTTTGCAAAAAAAATAGATAAAATGGAATTGCATTTTTTGACTGTATTCCCAAGCACAGCAAGAAACACTTAAAACATTTTCCTGGAAGCAAAATAAATAAATGGAAATTAAAAAAAAGTTACAAATTTAGCCTCTAATCAGTGTTGTTTCCATGAGCGAGAAAAAGAAAACAAAAAAAAGACACTCAAGCAGGTACTGCTATTACTAACAAAATATATTTTCAATAAAACTTATTCCTTATTTAGTGAAATGGAAAATATAAGTCCAGTATGTGTAAAATTGAATAGCTTTCATAAATCACATTTGAACCATACAGCTACAATGCACGATAAAGTAAATCTATGTACCACATATCCAAGTTTTTTTAATGTTGAATTTCAAACCTAAAGAAGGTTTAGGCCTTACATGACAATCCCTTCCTGAGATAGTGCTACTTACCATGAGGATCTAAGATCATCTCGGCCATTGTTTGAAGCCTGCACTTTGTTGCTCTGACTGCAGGCTATTGGCCCTTGTTCTTGAAATAAAGCAAATCTGAGGCACAGAACTGGAAATATAATGTTTCCCCATTGTAAACAATCCAGTAATAATATAATCCACTAAGTCCAGACTTGTTAAGGTCACTACGGTTATTTTTATAAATGGGTGTGAGTTGAATTTACAGTTCAGATGAGGTAATCTCTACATAGTCTCATTAAGGTCTGTTGTCTTTAAGGATTAAAACCTCTGACATTCAAAGGATGCCTAGGATTTTCATGAAGGTTTTGATATGTTTTATCAGAAGCTCTAAAGACTCTACTTTGCAGTTAGCAGGGAAAAGTAGTAGTAAAAAAAAAAAAAAAAAAGAAAAGAATCCGGAGCGTCTCCAGCGGTTTTCAAAAAGCTGATTATTGAGGGAAATCGTAAGCTTGAAATTAAAATGATCCATTCCTTATGCCAAACCTTATAATTAACTTTTGTTTTAATTAGTAAATATGAATTTTCTGTGTACATTGGCAGGGAAGAAAGGACCATAAAATTCTTTTTTTTTTTTTTTATCAGTTCCATTCCGTGCTTGACGAGTGTACAAGTTTAGTAAATAACCGAATGACAAATAGTTAATAAAATGTCCACAAACTGCATTTCTGGGAAACTTTTACCTAAACTTTTTAAGTGTTTGAAAGCATTGCACGTGTTGTCCTCAAGTCACATTGTAGAAAAACAGACCCACACCGTTATGCTGCCACGTCCATACCATACATTGAGATGGTGTCTGCCTTCAAATTTTAGCATGTTTCTTCCTAATGGGCAAACATGCATTTATTTTTGTCAGACCACATCAGTCTTAAAATTTGTTTTATATTTGCATTGAACGTTATTCTGGTCATACAAGTCAAAAATCTAGAAATGCTAATATTTTCAACCATGACATAATAAGCCAAAATTAACTAAACTTTAAAACAAATTCTCTTTAAATTACTAACAATTAGCCTTAATTTTAAGTTGAAAATATTAATATTCAAAGCACTTAAAATTAACTGCTTTGAGAAACTTTTCAGTGATAATTTTAACCTTACTTATTGCAGCTTTCAAACTCCATTAAAGCCACAAACTCAAATTTTCCAAACGGGTTAATTTCCTTACAGACACATGTTTAACTGTACTATAGTATGTTTAACATATAATTTAAGTTTACACTACATGACTTTAATACTTTTGTTTTTAACCTTGCTCTAAATATAGTCATTGAATGCTAAACTAAAATCTCACCAGCTCCTCTGTCTTCGTTTTGAAACAAGCCTCCTGCTGATTGGAGGCACCTCTCTCACGCTTGCTGCTCAAGCATAAAAAAATGCCTCCATACTCTTCTGATCACCAAAGCATCTACACCTGCTGCCTGCTGACACACCCAGGTGTAAAGTCTGGATTCATCGATATGGACATTTCCATCATTTCAAACAAGAAATAAGAATGATAAAAAGCTTTATTTTTTAACATAAAAGGAATTTATTTGGCTTAGTTGGTGCATGATAAATATTTTTAGATATGAAAGAAATTGTACTTCAGATGTGTCCTGAAAATAGATCTACAGGTGTGCCTTCATACAACTAGAATGTGTCACTTAGCTGATCAGAGGATTCTAAAGCATAAATCATCATACGGATTATCATGTTGACGCCTGAACCTAGTATACAGCAAAGCTATTGATCTATAAGTGGCTGGATAGCTCAATTGGAATGTCTCCAGACTTCCAATCCAAATCTCATGGGTTTGAATCCAGCCCAGGGCAAAAATACACCACAACATCCAGTGTGGCTCCTTAGGCGACACCCTTTGCGCTACTTCCTACCTGGCAGCCTGCAAAATAGTTGCTTCGGTGTGGTTTAAACCAAAAACAATTTACTACGGGATCAATAAAGTATACATTATTATTATTCTTATAAACCCAAAACTTGACGTGAAACTCTTACATGTGCTGGTGAACCATAAATATACACAATAGAATACCTGGAACGCTGTATTCTAAATTGAAGTCTGCACAATATTGTCATATTCACCATCACCAGGGTACAAACTATCAAGGATTGTTGCTTTATTTGTTACAAGGGGTGTTGCATCAAACTGATTGCTGTAAACATCTAAATACTCTTGTTGCACCACAGGATAATGCTGCACAATTGATGCATCGGTGCCACTGGAAGACCCAATATATGGATGAATTATTAAAATGCAGCAATGTGATTAGCACAGTTGACAACTCCTATATTGGGAGGTCCATGTGTAAATAAATGTATGTATTTAAACATAAATTATGTACATTCTGTTAATGTGCAATTCATATCTGCGAAAACCACTAGCACAAACCTACATTATTCTTCCCATACAGAGAAGGGACTGAAGCAGTTTCTTAATCAGTCCATAAAAACTAATTTGTGAAATTTGTATTAGTGCCTGTTTTACTGATGCACTCTTCTGCTATCACCTGCTGGGTGCCATTAGGAGCCGTCCCCCCTGGATGCTGGCTCCTAACGCCCTTTCTACATTCTCAGAGCAAAGAACAGTTGCATTTTATTATCGTTTATTATCGCAGTCGTTGGATTTCTAAAAAGTAGGTGCAGGTGTGTAAAGATCATTTCATGTCCCCAAAAGGATATGAACATAAAGATGTCTTTATTCTGAGTATATGGTTGCGTGTGGGTATACAAAAACAACTCAACAAGAAGGTTACTTCTCTGAAGTTGTTCCTCTAATCATTGCCAGAGCAAAGTTATATTAAAAACATATTTTGTTTGTCACTTCCAACGTGTATTTCTTAGTACAGTGGACATCCTGAGGTCCTGGGGGTTGGGAACCACAGCTGCTCATGAATCCCTAAATTTGCAAGCCCTCTTAAAAATCATGTAAGTGCCTATTTTAACAGTTCAAACACAAAATAACTTGCTTTTAAATGCACTGTTAAAACTGTACTAGCAATACTAAAGAAACGGGCCTCAGTAGTCTTCCATAACTCAATTCTTGGGTTAAAGCAAATGAGCACCAAGGAAAATGACTGAACCCCTAGGGTTGGCTTTGCAGATGCCAGCCAGTAATGTGTCATGTTGCCTGTATTTCAGCTTCTCAGGCAGCATTCCCTGTTGAATATTTTGATATGCTGTGCAAAAGGAACACTTTTTTATATTCCACACCAAAAAATAAATTAATAAAGGAGGGGACAGGACTCTACACTGTATTACTACTGAAGCAATGAAGAAAACCAGATGTAACCTATTTTTCCTCAATTACATTGCCCAATATCCTGTAAAAATCGTTATTTGCACCCTCTCAGCCGCTCACTTCGCAAACTGGCCTCTATCTATGTGTCGCTGTGTTTCTCCTCAAATCTTTTGTGAAGATAAAACTAAAAATAATTTGGCTTTTCTTCTTAAAAAAAAACAATAATTAATAGTCACACTAATTACTAATCAAATGTCCATTGATTACATAATCCATTAATCAACTCTCTTGCAAGTGTACCATCACTATTAGCATTTTATTCTTCATTAGTTTTTTTGTGAGATAATGTTCTAATTAAAAAGAGACTCTTGTTGCAGGGTTTTGTTAAGTTAAAGTTGCCTTTTGTACTGTGCTAATAAAAACAGCCTCAAACGACTTAACCAATTTTTTTTTTTACTTTTAGAACAATAAGACCATGGAAAACATGACTCATTCTTCCAATATGTTCTTCTTGCACATTGCTCCTTATGTGAAGTTCTTTTTGCCGATTGGACCAAATGTAAAGTAATTGTTATATTTCTATTTATGCTCAGCTCCAGGTGATGCAGAAGGAAAGTAAGAGGATTTTTAGGTCCGAAAGGTAATGAGAGATAAAACCATGATGGAACTGTAGATTTTGCCTTTAGTGAGAATGGAAACTAAGAGCCAAAAAAATGGACTCCAGGTTAAAACCTTGAACCTGGAGTTGTTCCATTTACGGAAAACAAAAGAATGGGATAGAAAAACTGGGAGAGAGTGTGAAAATAGTAAGAGAGCAAAGAGATGAGAGAAGATATCAGTTTGATATTAAAGTTAAAAAGTATTTATATACACCTAGACACACGGTGGAGACTCTTTTTATGTGTATCCTGCCACAGAGGATATTGACTGCTTGTCTTAGTCTAACCTTTACTTGAACCATTTACACAATGGGTTCTTTTGGGTGCTTGCCTTCTTTTTCCCCTAAAGAGAAGTTAATGTTAGAGTGTGGTAATGTGTGAACTGTTGCAGTTGCAAGGAAAGCTTTCTAAACACTCTATCAATATATTTTCAACATGGAGTAGCAATAAATTGTAGCTTGAGCTTTATCTCAGTCTCAATAATAGACAAACATAATCGTATTCAGCTGATTAGAAACAGTTGGGATTTTCACATCTCTCCTAGAGATGCCAAGAAAATTAGTCAGCGGAGGCTGGCAAATGTATGTAAAGCCAGCAGGTGTTCAAAAATCATAAAAAAAAATCTTATTTCATTTAATATGAATCTCCTGACAAAATTATTTACGGATAATTCAGGAACATCCCATCACCACTTTTACTCCCACTGCTGTTTCCTCTTGAAGCTCATAAACAAGCTGTTTTCACTAAAATGCATTTCAAACAACCTGAGCCAAAAAATGTCCGACTGGCATTTAATATAACTGATCGACAGAGTCACACTAAAGAGTATGGTCGATTACCTTTAGAAGAAAATCATAAAAACGACTGTGTTGACCAGGGCTGAACAATAAATAAATAAAAAATCTAAAACAAAATCTTATCTGAAAGCAGACAATGTCATAATTATGCAAAAAATATTAAGTTTGTTAGTTATTAATTAATTTTCTGAAATGTCATTAAGACGACCACTGTTAATATAATTATAGCGGACGACTGTTTTATGGTTTTTGGTTTCAGGAAAGATCTAGAAGGAGGTCATGCAATGACAAACAGGAAGGTGGGGATGCACTTAAATACATTTCTACATTGATGTCCAGCAGTCATTTTGCTGGTATGGCTAATAAAAGATACTACCAATATTATAAATTATATATATTTTATATACCGCTTCTCTGCTTCAGTTAAATATTCCACCAATCCTGCACTGCACTGCCACATGGCAATCATCCTCATCTCCCAAAACACGTCCACAATCTGTAGCAATTTAAAAATATTCCGAAATATACTCGGACATAGACTTTCACAAATGTTATTGCCAATATATTGTGCATTCCTTCAGGAAAGTTCATGTTTTTTTTTCTTCTAATGGGACTCCAATGAAGAGATGCTAAACCTGAGCTATAAGTTACAACTTTTAAAAATAAAACTATACCGCTCTTTCCGACAGTAAGTCATGAAATGTTGACTTACTGTCAAATATAAAACTCCCTAGTAACAAATAATAAACATCTTCCGCAGGATCAGGTAATAATGGCTCAAAGGTTACTTATAAGCACAAAAGAATGATCATTTAGCATTGCTGAACACAACTGATCCCAAGATAGATCCTTGAGGATGAAATAGGCCAATCATACATTTAGGTTGTAGAAACATTAAAGCTCTTCATTTCATCTGAATCTTTTAAGTAAAATGTTAAAATCAGCCAATGGTAGCGAGGTGAGTTAATGGTAAAAAGATAAAACAGGTATTATTAAGTAACTATGCTCTAATATCTTAACCACACAGAAAATATGCAATTTGATACTTCATTGGATCTGGACTAAATTAGAGATTAAATCAATTAATAATTACAGCTAAACAAATAAACAAAGGTTTTACATAACATGAAAAGAAATCGTATGATACATAGTAAACCTTTCCTGTTTTTGTGTTGTTTTTAAACGGCA
Organism: Orestias chungarensis; assembly: GCA_032876305.1. Lineage (NCBI taxonomy): Eukaryota > Metazoa > Chordata > Actinopteri > Cyprinodontiformes > Cyprinodontidae > Orestias > Orestias chungarensis. The sequence continues at coordinate 7,424,437 of JAVLVB010000557.1, read as the reverse complement.
TCTGTGTGTCTTGTCCTAAGGTCTTGCACTGCAGCTAAAATGCCTGGCATCTTAGATGCAACAAAGTACTTTGAAAAATCATATTACATGCTTGTATATAAATAAACAAATACAAGAAAATAAAAAATAAAACAACAACTAGGTTTGGTAAAGGTAAATTCTCTTTCTGTAATTTGGGCTTCTTGAAGTGGTGAAATCTCGTATTAGTGAAAAGGCTGTAGTGACACAGGGGTTATGTTATAAATAGGGGCAGCAAGGTGAAGTTGGGGGGGCTGGGGATTAAGAATGAAACACCACAATTCATCTTCTTAGTTTTTTCCTTCACCATAATGTCGGCAAACAGCGCAGCATGAAAGCTGCTAAACGGATTTTTAACAGGATTATTAACGAGCGAGCATGAGAGGATTAGCCCTGTTGCTTGAAGTCAATCTTGGGAAAGAAAAATTGACTTGGAACGCATTACCTCCTTACACCCCACCCTTCCCTCCCCGCTCATTTTCTATCCATTCTCTATTTTTATATTAAAAACAAATTTACAAACTGAGTTCAGACACTTGTTGGAGATTTTCCATTAAGCAATCCCACACGTTGGCAACAGACCTACATGATTCCACTAGGAATATATATCACCTTCCTGACCGGATCATATACATTACAATATTATGTTTTACCATAACTCTGTGTTATTGGTTATAAAAAAAATAAAAAAATTATATATATATATTCTAGCAGAGCAAGAATATTGAAAAGTATTAAATCTCTTAACTTGTGACAATGGTATTTTAGTACATACAATGCAAGATTATATATATCAAAGATTATCAATCATAAGTAAAAGAGTTACCACAAGCATTTTTGCTGTTTCTTAGATAAATTATTTGCTTTCTTGGCAACTACAAGTAAATGGACTGAAGATTAATTGCTTGGTGCGACAGGGCTCAGGGTATCTGTCTTCAACATTGTACTCTTTTACTCTACTCCACACTTTTATCCCTCACTCAGGTGCTGCGTACCTTAAACTGGGCATACGCTTATGCTTCAATAACCCTTTTACACAAGTCTTCAGTAATCTACTCCTTCTTTTTCATTTCATCAAATACCAAACCATTTCAGTGACTTGTTAACTTATTATGATCTTCAACAGGCTGGCAGCCAAGGGTAAATCGAGAACTTCATCCGTTAAGATAAATGTAGTCAACTGTATCATGATTTTGGGGAAAAGCATCTCATTTGATAGAAATTTGGTATATTATTGTAATTTTTAAGCAACACTACTGGAACAGTTTACAAGAACAGTTTTTAGTGTTACTGCTTAAAAAACGGATCATCATTCCTTTTCTTGATTATTGGGCTTTTAATTCTCGGTGGATTCATTTGTTTTGAAGTGAACTTTACTACATGTTTCCTTAGAGAAATTCTAAAAGTTCTCGCTTAAAAGCTTGTCTAGGGCATCGCTTGCTAAGATTAAAGCTCTTGACTATTGTGTCAACCTAGCACATCTGAAAGTGGATAAGTGAGATTCAAGCCCACTTCAGTTTAGCTCAACCCGCTGTGATCCCAGATTAGCAACCTTGCAGAGTAAAGACTGTTTTAGAATATAACCCCTTTAACCCGAGGCTAACCGGCAGTGGGTTAATTAAGACGCCTAAAGCCACCCAGAAAGAATACGCTTTAAATTTGCAATGTGGCTGGTGCTGATGTGGTTTAGCCGCCTGGAAATATAGAACACTTTTTTATATTTTTCTACAAATGCTGATTCCTTTTTTCTGTATGCTATGATCCAGCTTGTGCCTAGAGCTCTGACATGCTCACACAGGTTACAAGCATCTCTGTCTCCGTTCCCACTGTCTCTCCCTGGAGTAGATGCGCTCTGTCATGGCATCAGCATCACTCACATCATGAGACTTGTTTTGTTATAAACATCTTCATCCACATCAGTAGGCCTATCTGCCTCTCCATCTGTGTGGTTTGGAGCAATTTTTTGTTTGTGTCCCACTCATCTTTGCAAAGTGATGTGAGATGGCAAGTCGTCAGACCGACAATTCGCTGTGGGCACGGAGTGTTTGTGTGTCTCCATGCTATACTGAAGGCTTGTTTGTGTTTGCGGATATGAGTTTCTGCAACTATGACCACTGGCACAGCTGGCGCCATCTGACTCGTTTAAATTGGAATAAAGAAAGCATAGAAAAGCAGCTGGAATACTCTTGCACAATTTTCTCTTGGTTTACACATTTAATTTGGAGAATTAAATGTACTACTTATCTTGCTTGAAAATGTCTGTGTACATTACTTTACTAGTTACTAATTCATACTGGGATTTATTTACCTATTTCAAAGGTGTCTTTTCCTACTTTGCTTTTATGTACCACCTGAACGCACCATTAAAAAGATTATTAGATGTTTATTCCTGACGTAAGTGAAGACAACAATGTTGTCAAATAAATAACTAAAATATTATTGTATTGTTGATGTATGCATTGCCAACAAATGCACATGCAGAAAGGCAAATAAAACCAGTGTTTGTTGATATTTGTACAGTTTATTGCCCTGCAACCAGCAACTTGTATTACATATACATAAATATACTTTTTAAAGGCAGCAAAGGTTGACCCCATTCATCAATTCCCCTATGATTTGCATTCCTGGACTGAAAACTTTTAAGTAAAGGGACCATTGGTGGTAATGAAACAGTTTAAGATTATCTGAGCTGTGTGACATTTCGTCCTGTCTGAAAAAAGAAGACGTTCTGTACACTTTGGTCATCAAGCAGATGACAAGGTACGCAACCACAATCAGACAGGGAGAGAGATTTGGATGATGCTTGGCTAATATTTGGCTAACTTAAACATCCTCAACACCACATACCATTGCCTGCATCATCTGCCATTACAAAACTGAACAGATGCAACCACTTGACGTCGTTAATGCAAAATTCTGACTGCACCATCTGAATGTTGCAGCTGAAATGGACTCAGTGGATCCAGCAACATTTTTACAAACTGGCATAGTCCAAGTTTGGCACAACTGCCTGGATTTGTTGCCTTGGTATCCTGTTCCGATTCCAGTACATGAAAATTTTCTGAAGCTTGTCGTACAATGTTGTAGAGTCATGCAAAATTTAAAGTAACCAAAAAGAAATTCTATTTCATTTCCATTGGTTGTCAGATTTATAATTCAGTGAAGCATGTACATACTAAAACAAGTCCTACAACTAAATGCAATATGCCCATTTTGATAAGAGCAAGAAAAAAGGGAAAATTGGAAAAAAAAGTAGCAGGTTCAATATTTTCTATGAAAGCATACAAAACATATTTATATGCCTTTTTTAGAACGCCAATAGCAACAGCCAGTAAACACATCAAATCAAACAATGACAGCTCTTTCTGTATTAGCTTCTGAAATAGCAGAACATCTGCAAAATATGTATGGGTGTTTTCACTATGACAAGGACTTAACATTGTTATATCAGGCCCGTCTCAGCAACCAGAAATTATCTGCCAAAAAAGAGAAATGGCGAAACACAAAGAGAAGTGTACAGAACAGATAACAGGAGGCAATATCTGTCAAAATGTATTCAAAGTTTCACTTTCTTGCTGACACATAAGGGCAAAAAGAAATATCGGGTGACATCATCAAATTAACTATCGCTACCGAAATAATTCACCATATACGAATATGGTTAGCAAAAGTTAGAATGTCTCCAGACATATGTTTCTGCCTCTAAGGCATTTAAAAGAATCTTTGCTTTTATTTACCTTTAATGCCCCATTGCCTTCAGTTTCAGGTAATTCTACTACTCAGTCTGAGCTGAGAACCCCCCCAACACAAATAACTGCAACATGCCTTGATATTCTTTGCTCATATAAAAAATATTGAGAGGTGAGGAACAGCTAATGTTCTTCGTCTTGTCCTGTGGTTATTTGCCTTTGATTTCTAAGGCCGGATGCATTTACGCATCAGGCTAGGACTCAGGCACGGGGTATTTCTTAAGGCACTTTACCTTTTTTCCTAATTTGTAAAGAAACACATGAAAGAAACGGTAGCATTATATTTATTGCGGCTGTAGATGGGGAGTGAGTTCTGCAAAGGTGAAAGCAAATGACAGCATTGATTTTAGCTCCACCAAATTAATGATGAAAGAAACGAATTGCTGTCAGCAGCATTTTACCTTGCATCACCCGTAATTTAGTCCCACTCACTTCGCTCTAACCACAAGAGAGAAGACTAAAAGTTTTGTTTCTTTTTTTAAATTTATTTATGCATTTCATTTACAGATTATAGTTGTCGGCACATTCGGCATATTTTCTTCTCTTCTTTCAACGGAAAACAAAAACTTAAAAATTACAATTCTATTTGCATTTTAATAAAAAGCTTTTAGGGAGTATTAATCTGTTGGGGATGGTGTCTAATAAAAAGATAAGAACAAAGAACAAAATGATTTATCGATGCAGTTTTTGTGGTTTAAAAAAATTGGGAAAAACAAAAACTGCAATTACATACATTTTTATTAAAAGTAATCAATTCTGCGCCTATTCTGCATGTGCTGACATTGAGTTTTCCTCTATGTCAGCACGGTCAGTCAAATGGTAGCCATGTACAAAAGACCAAATGTACAAACCATGTGTCCATCCACCATTCATTTGGACAGTCACCAATATTCATAAAACAATGAGAGCCTGGACAGAGATGATGAACATTCTCTGTAGAATGGATGCCATCCACCTTGGAGACGATGTAGGGAGCCAAAGTAGCCGTTATGGTTGCCATCTGGGTTGAGGTAAGAGTAGAGCTCTTTAGATTGCTTTTGGTCTTACCTTTAACAATATTCCTCTCATCCACAGCTCTTATTACAATTGTATGCACATAGCCAAACATGGTAATTATAGTTCAACACAAACATTTCTACTGCTGATGGATTTAAAACCCAATTTTTAACTAATGACAAATAATTTATAATTTCGACTACATTTAATGATACCGCCATAATTGGCTTCTGACTGCCACAATAAGCTTTTATTGCATATGGTTCCTTCAAATCCCTCTTATCTTTCCATTCAAAATGATAGTGTTACCTCAAGTCTACACAAGGGAAACAAGTGTGTGCCACTGCTCCTCGGCAGAGAGTGTTGGAAACACGCTACAGACGTACTCATGGACTAAGATGGACCTTAATAATCTCTTCTACTTATATTGTAGTAGCAATATGGGGTTGTATGAACATTCCTGACGTAATGTGTGTCAAGACAGCAGCTGTTCAACCAGGCATTGTAAGGATGGTGAAGAGTGAGTTTATTAAAGGACACTACATTGAATTCCCATCACCAGTGCTTTTGCCGAATGTTTTTCTGCCTTTCCCTGTCCATCACTAAATTTAACCGTTAACGTTTAACGTTAAATCTGTTGAGCATGCAATAACTTTAAATCAGCTGTAGACTTTAGGTCTAACTGAATTTGATAATTTCTTTCAGTGACTTATTGGGCCTTTTCGGACAATCCATATCTCTGATCAGTTGTCAACGTTGAAAGAACCTGTTTGGTAAACTGAACTAACA
>JAVLVB010000557.1:7342194-7402288 GCA_032876305.1 Orestias chungarensis | reverse complement strand
TATATATATACATATACATATACATATACATATACATATATATATACATATACATATACATATACATATACATATACATATACATATACATATATATATACATATACATATACATATATACATATACATATATATACATATATATATACATATATATATATATACATATATATATATATACATATATATATATATACATATACATATATACATATATATATACATATACATATATATATATATACATATACATATATACATATACAGATACATATACATATATATATATACATATACATATATACATATACATATATATATATATATATATATACATATATATTGAAATAATGTAATCAGGCCCCTGATTTTGTAGTCTGTAGAATCAAAATTTATTCTAATTACAGCAGCAGATGAGCAGAGTTACATCATATCTCCTGTAACTTTGCACAAGTAAACATTTATCTGCAACTTTCATTGGACCAGTTCTCAGCGAAGGTTAAAAATCAGCTACTTCAAATGCAAGATCAGGATGGGGTAATTCCCCAGGTGGAGGTGTTTAAGTAGCCTGCGATACTACTTACGAATAAGGGAAAAATGGAGAGGTAGTTTGACAGACTGATTTTTCCAGCACCTCCATTAATCCAGCTGCTACACTGTTCTGCTGTGCGAGCTACATTTCTACACACCTCTAAAGTACGGTCACAAGCTCTGGGTAGTGAGTGACAGAACAAGATCTTGAATAACAGCTAGGAGTTTCCTCCTTGGGGTCTAGGCTTTTCCTTAGAGATTGGGATCTGAGAGGGTCTCAAAGTAGAGGTGCTGCTGCTTCTTATTAAGACTACCCAGTTACAGTTATACCAGTCCTTTTCCCTTTTGATATGACAGACTGAACAAAGATATGTTTGATAAATATGGAATATTCCTTCAATGTACTAAAATTTTAAATATTTCCAACAATAAAGTGCTTTGTAAAAACCTGACTTATCTGAAATTAACAATTGATTTACTACAAACCTTTACCACAGTGTTAATGTCTTAACATTATGGTGCAACCCAGAAAACACAAAAATATCTAGCAACCATAATGACTTTGTACATGTCATTGAAGAAGTTCCCAACTGGGGACACTTTTAAAAACCTCACCACATGTTTTAAGCATGCGATGAAAAATAAATGTTCCCTGGGGAATCCAAGTAATACATCTAATGTGTTCGTTTTCATTCTGGAGGGTACTTTACTCAGTAGTCTTTGCATAATTTGTTCATGCATTGAAAATATTGTCTTATTTCTCAGTATTCTCTGTAAAGTTCAGCAGGAGTATTCTTTATGGTTGAATGTGTTAAACCACATGATCCAAATTTGAGGATGATATATTTTGTGGGTTCAGAAAACCAAACTTTACATGTAGGATAAAAACTAACAATTCCAATGAAAAATCTCAGGAAGACCCCACCAGTAAGCAATAATATCTGACAGACACACCAAATATTCACACTTTAATGCATCAAACTTTCATTACACATTAAGTAGAGCGGGTGAGTTCAACATAATTAATTGAACAAGTGACAGAAGGAACAAAGTGTGTTTTGAGATGAAGATAATTACTTAGCCATTTGATTACAACAGTCAAAAACTTTTGTTCATTTTTAATTACAGCACCGTGCTGATGACGGTTCTGACATTTAAAAAGGTTCTAATTATTTCTGCACAGCATGGATCACTAAAAATGTTAAAACCAAAGCCTTTTTTTAATTTGTGGTTGTTTGTGGTTCGATTCAAACATTTTCTTTCTTGCAGTCTAAACTCAAATCAGAGCTAACCTGTTTTGTTTTATGTAAATATAATTATTAAAATCATTTCTATTTGCTAAATATCACAAATATGACAAGACAAAAATAACTAATATTTAACTTAATAAGTCTACTTGTACTTTTTCAGTATTTGTAATCACACAGATCAGATCTACCCACAGATTCACTTAAAGATTTGAAATCAGGGCTTTGTAATGGTCACACTAACACCTAGACATATTGTTCTTAAGCAACGTTTTAACTTCTTTGTCTACTATAGGGTCATTGTCCACTTGAAATTCCCATTTGTGTCAGAGCTTTATCTTCCTGACTGATGTCTTTAGACATTGCTGCCCTATTTCCATAATGTTATTTTCAGAAAATGTGATTTATTTTATAGAGTACACCTGCCCTACAACCTGTTGCTGACACCTTCATACTTCAAAGTTAGGATTGTGTTCCCAGGTTTACAAGCTGTCCCGCTTTTTTCTCCAAACATGGTCATGCTTAGTATGGCCAAAGAGTTCCACTTTGGTTTCATCAGACGAGAGGCCATATCTTCAACATGAAGACCTTTGTACCTGTGTGCTTTTGCAAAATGCAATAAGATATTTTTGTTTATTTCTGAGTAGTGGCTTCCTTCTTGCTGAGTAGTCTTCTAGCATTTCAGGACATCTTTTACTGTCCAATAATTATGAAATTTTAACAGCTTTTAAAATATGGTATGTGCAAATATTTGCACATAATTTGTTTAATCCCTTATCATATAGTCCATATTTTCCATGTTTTTATTTATCTGTCTATTTATCTATCCATCCATGCAGCTATCCATCATTCCATCAATAAGTTAATTAGGTATAGCTGCTGTTTTTTGGAGGTTCCATATTCAAAGCCATTAAATACAAAATACATTGTCATGGTTAACTTTTATTTATGCTGTTCAAATTGGCTAAACTAGATGAATAAGTATTGAATTACCAGTCTGGAGAGTATTGCACTGTGCAGTATAGATTATTGTTTTTCCTAGGCAATAATTCATTTACACTTAGGATATTGAATATTTCAACCGTTTATTCAGTGACTTCATCTTTAAAGCACAGTTTAAAACAAAACCACATAAATAGTGTGTGGTGACACACAATACAGAGAATCTTAAAAAATATTTTTTTATAATATTTATTGTAAAAATAAGTGCATTTGTTACAGTTGTACTGACTTTGAAAATGTGAAGATTAACAAAATAGAAATAAAAAGGGTCTTTAGTCAGAACTACTATAAGCAAGTTTGCATCTTTCATATTTGCATATACCATTTTACAGCTTCATACATTTACCCCATCAATATAACATGATTTTTCTTAAGACCTTGTGTTTGAAGTGGTTGAGGAAGTCATATTAAAGACTGAAGGAAAACTATAAAAAAATACACTTATATGTATTCTATTCTACTCTAGAAGTTTCTTGACTATTATATAGCATGAAGTAATTAACAGTTTTCTGTGTTATTTTTTGTTGTTACTGCAGTATAATGGAGCATTGCAGGATTTCGAATTTTGCAGCTGGGAAGTGAATTTTAATCAACTGACAGAACACGTAAACATCTTGGATGGACATGAACAGACCAGTTTCAAAGTCACTTGTCCAGACACAGGGGCTATACAGAACTTGTTAACTTGCTGTCTAATATCAATGTCATAGCATTAACTTGCCGCATAAGCAGACGAAACCTTCTGCACCTTTCAACATTCCCTGTTTTCGCGGCCCTTCTGGCTCTTAGGGTAAGTACCTTCAAAAAACACTGTTGTCTTAACTTTGTTGGCCTATAAAGATCACATTATTTAATTCCTGCCATGTTAGCGAAGTTTTAAACCTCAACCTGCAGCTCATTAGGAAGAGGAATGTCAGAATATTAGTTGTTGAAGTGATTTTGCAAATGGTTCATTTTGTTATCAAGAAGTGTCTTCAAATAATTATTTTTTATAGTAACAATAAGCATAGTTTTTTTTTGAGAACCCTAATAGCTACCCACAAGAAGGCTACATCTTTAGTACCGTATATAGTAGGGCTGGGCCATATGAACTCACATCAGTATTACAATACATTTGGCAGTTTTAACTTGATAACAATAAATGCAAAATAATTAACCCGCCCGAGCAACACTGTGTAACTATGGCATATGAACATAATTGCAGGAAATGCAAACTGTTTTTCATTACTTTCAATGAAAGATAAAAGTATAAAAATCACTTTTAACTGCTGAACTTCAAGTATAAACACTCAACAACATCTTTATAGAGGTAAAGTCTCTTGTAAATGATATAAATAATGCCAAAAAATGTCAATGCAAAAATAAAAAAATAATTGCAAATAATTACTGCCATGTAAAAGGGTAGACAACGTTTTACTTTTTTAAACAAATATTATAGTGTCTTGGCCCATGTGCAAAAATCTATGTCTTAAAATTTGTATAAAAATCTGATCATCCGGTAAACCATCTGGCCTTAAGCACTCGGGTGCGCAGTTGCCACTTGACGTCTATGTAATGCACAGTCAAGCTCATCCATGACTCCAAGGGGCGACTTGACCACAGGTCCGATATGGCTACAAAATGCTTAATATATCTAAACTGGGCGGCGATGTTCTCCTTCTCAGTGTTATACATAAGTGTAAAAACGATTTGCGATAAAAAATTTCGCGAAGCTACAGTGTATCTTTGGCCCGCTACTTTCAGGAGGCGTTTAAACCCGAACAAGTCCAACAGGATTAAGTTCGACTGACGTTGCGTCCATCAGTCATTTTCTCTGGTTTTCGTTCTTGTTCAGACTGGAAGGGTGGATGTCACATGACTACAAACACTATACACCATTTTGAAGAGGAATGAAGATTGCGTATCAGCGCACACAGTCATAATAAAAAAAAAATTTTTTTTCTTCTTTATCAAAACACCGAATTTACCGACATGGGAAAATTGACGTTGGTCATCGCAGTGAATGTCGATAACAGTAAATTTTCGGTTTATTGCCCAGGCCTATTACATAGTATAACCACAGCAACCTGCCAAACCTGCCTTGTTAATTTGATGAACAACATATTAGTCCACTAAGAGAATTAAAGACGTCTGAAGAATATCTGTAAGCACGTTTATAATAATGTTGTCCGTGCATGTAGTTGGAATTCTAAAAACTAGAAGATATGAAGAGTCAAAATCATTATAGGGAATGACTGTTTTACTGGACATCTATTATAGAATAATGCCTTTTTTTAAATCTTATCGCACATGTGAAATGTAAAATTTAATAAAGGTTTTCAAGCAAATTGCATAAAGGAAAACTTTTGAGCAGTGTCAGGCTGTCAAACTTTTCAAAAAAACTATTAAAGATTTTATTTTAGACGTAAAAAAATGCTGGATAAGAATGAGTAAAATTATTACAGTGTTTCCAGGTGTCAGGAACTGGAGTGAAAAGTATTGTGAAGAAATACAAAGAGAGTCACACAGCACAGAGCAGGTCTAACAGGGTACGGAAGAAAAAGATTTCAAAGACTCAGGGAGAAAAACATCTGGGGCTTAAGAGACGTTTCTGGAGACCCAAGAACAACTAAAGACACTAATGAATAATACAGAGTTGTAGTTAAAGGGTGCTCTAACCGTTGGGGTTGGGGGTGTTTCAACCCACACTTTTCCTAGTGAAATGGCTTAACGTCCTACGTTTTCACTGAAAATTTCAAATACTCAAAGTACTTTGTAGCGTTATATTTGTGCCGTCAACCTGAGCCCACAGTGGGATGTATTACATGCATGTTACTGGCCACAGCAAAACCAGGACAGTCCCATGGGGCATTAGGAATCATTAATTTAGATTTTGATGGTATGGACCCTACTTGTCTCTGCATTCAACTTTTTTACAATTACATAATAATGAACATCTTTTCAGACCAGATTTGGGCACGTCCCTTAGATCTAACAAACCTGGGCTACAAGTTGTGTAGACAAATGTGAGCCTTTATCTCCACACTGCCAAAAAGTGCTTGTTTGTCTCTACTTTATTATTTTAGCATTACTCCATTTGCATACCTATAGCTGTGTAGACAAATGTTCTTACATCTAAGGCCCGACCAGCAGACCTTCACAGAACTTACAAAGGATAAGTATTTTAGATCATGAATGGATGGATTGAAACAAAACTTCCACAAGAGGTTAATGGTAAATGAAGGAAACCACAAATAGACTGATGTTTAATAATGATTTTTTGCATTAGCTATAGCACAAGTATGCATATGCAATCTGCTATTATTTTTGTTATGAATTACATATTCTTGGTTTTAGGTAAAGTTTATAGTTTGGGCTAATATGAATATAAAATATAAAAGAAGCATTATTGCTGTCCATGCACAGTACGCAATTTCATCAAAACATTTAGAGCGTATAAAATGCTGTTTACCGCTTCCACACTAGGCACAAACATTTAAAACCCTTTCAGTATTAGAAAATAAATTTCACGTCTTGACTGTGCCTTGGGTCCATACTTAAAATGTATATTTACATAATTTGATATAGTCCAACGTGTATTCGTCAGAAGATGTCTAACCAATTGTCTCAGAGTTCCCACCTTGAGGGCAAAATCTTGTAAGTTTTAAATGTGTCTAAGCAATATTATACCTTAATTAAATCAGTTCCAGAGCCGTAATCTCTGAGGATTAAGAATGTAAATCAGATTGTGGTGTGTATGACTGGGAACACATCTAAAAGTAGAATGGCATTAGCCCCCTAAAAACCGACTGATCTAGATTCACGTCTTTGAGTTAACAGATATATTTCTTAGTTGTATGTCAAAATATGAAAGTCTTAAGATTTAATTCTTTAGTTTTTCCAAATCCTATGAAGTGTTTGAACCAAGAAAAAGCTGTCATGTGACATGTATCATCGGTTTCATGAAAAGCACTCATGCAGAGTAATAGAACACATGACTAAATCATGGTATGAAGCTTTCAATTTCTTTTCCAGACTGTTATTGCAAAAATGTGTTGTGATGTCTGGCAATTTAAAGCTATTTTCACTGATTAGACTCCTTAAATGTACTATAATTGAAGCTGAACAACAATCCCTGTGGCCTAAAATAGTCTTCTATCTAGGAGGTTTCTGAAAAAAAAAAATTTTCTTTCCATCTGAAGTATTGTACACGATAACAAATGGGTTTTCAAAATGTCACTATGTGAATTTAAAACAGGTAGGTTCAGAAATCCCTACTTTATGTGCCCCTTAAACCCTTTTTAAACACAATAAAATATCTGCATTTTTTGACAATCACACTGATGAGAATATAGCAAGAAACTCCAATGATTTTAGGTAAGGAACCAGGCTTCTTATTCGTCCCATCTCAAAGACAATTTGTGTGCGCTGAAGTCTACATAAATTACAAAAGCTCGAGGTGAAGTGTTGCAAGAGACTACGAAAACATATACTATCCAACAAAAATGTATTTATTAATTCATTTTTTTACAAGGGGAATTCTCCAAATTATACACCCACTTCAAATTCTCTGAGGACAATTATCTATTCTTCATGCTGCAGCCTGTTTGCCCTTCAACGGATACCAGGCAATAGCTTTAAAAGTGTATTTTATGAAATGGGATATCACACATCCACATTTATAAACCCATACACACTCCACCTACACTACAGAGGGCTGTTCAGCACAAGGGAATATGAAAATGCTGCTGATGTGATGGGATGGAGAAAGAAAGTGTGAAAGCAAAGTGGATTAAACGAAAAATAGGACTGGAGAAACTGATGCCCCTTGAAGAACTGAGTTCCCGTGAAATCCAGTCGAGTAGGTCTTATTTCTCACGGTAGATGTCCCATGGTACGAAGGAAACAATCAGAGAAAAAAGATACAAAGAACAAAAAAAACCACAAGTATCCTCATACAATAGACAAAATGTTATTGGACCGACTGAATGCACTTCAAACATCATCAGGGGAAGAAAAGCAAATAGTGAGCCGACCTACAGCTCTTCAGCAATCAGATTTCCACTAAAGTTTGCACACTAAAGAAGGCAGAGCACTTTGAAGTTCAGAGGTGACTGTGGATGTACAGTTCCAGTACAGGCTGGTGTTACTGAAGGAGGATGCAGAGGAGTATCAGGAAAACAAGTCTAGTTGTATTTTGAAAGGTGGAAAAGTGATGCTTAACAAGGCAATCTATGGGTAAAGGTTTCCATGTCCATTGACCGAACTGACATTTCACTCTGTAAAGCTTTGAATCCGTCTCACAAACACACGCAACTACAAATGGATGCTCTTGTATGAGGCCACTAAGTGTTTGAAGTTGCTGTAGCTGGAGTCTGTCTCAAGATCAAGCACTGAACAGATTCTAAGCTGCACTGCTACCAAATTTAACTTGTATGAAGACTTGGAGGCTAAGGTCCAGTAATATTTTTTGTAACTTTGGCAGCGATCCTTTTAAGGTTAAAGTGAAAAGCACATGATTACATCAAAAAATCCAGAAAAAAACACATGGATTCTAATCTAAAGAACAATTGGCAGCATTTAAAACTAGTATCAACACATCTGTTTAGGACTGCATACGTCTTAGAGAAATGTGCATTGTTTGATAATATTGGTAAAAAAATGGCTAAAATCCCACAACCTGTGGTTAAAACAGTGTTTAATCTCTCTTTGCTTTTTGTTCATAGAAAACAGTGACTTAAATAATAAGTGAATCCATCAGGGACTAGAAAAAATAAATAAACAGGAAAACAATATCTTCCATCTCAGTGACTAGGTTTTACTTAAAGCCAACAGTGTCTTCTTCCTGACCTCTACTGGGAGGACTTTAATTAAGTTTACCACCTCTTAACATTCAAACGTCTTTTGTCCTTCATCAAACACCCGGTGCTACCAAATGTAGTACATGCATACAGAGCATGAATATATGTTACATAAATAATTAGCCACTATCAATACTGCAGTATGAGCTGTGATCTGCATTTTGCAAACAGGGACACCACGTTAAGATATGTATTTAAAATATTGTGGGGCCCTGGATCAGCTCAAACTAATGCATGCAATTTTAACAGAGATTGCAACGTGTGTGTGTGTGTGTGTTCCTTTCAATATTAAATATTACTCAACACCTTTCTCCCCTTATTTTCAGCTCAGACAACCTCTTCTCCAGCTTATGTGTTTGTGAGCAAGGACTACTTCAGCTGCTTCAATGGGTAAAGACAACCTCTACTGTAAAATGAAAAAGAAAACACACACACATTGCAATCCTTTAGTTAACTAAAAAGCTCTTTGTGACTTATTTCTGTTTACAGATGCAAACACATGTCTCTTCACCTGCCAGAAGGTCTTCCCCCTGGTAACTACAAGTGGTCCTTTTCAGCTTTTTAAGCAGGTTCTAGTTAACGCTGTCTCTCATACTTAATCAATGCAACGCTCTATCTTCTTTTCAAAAGTGGAACAGTTTTACTTGTATTTGAACTTTAGCCTGGAAATGTTCAAACTTCTCTTAGTCTCCCAGGCAAGATATACACAATCTGGTGTGCATGTCTCTTCCAAGTCCTGGATGTTCAGCTCATAATAGAACTTAAATGGCTAATATTTCGTTTTCAATTTGGATTCGGGACCAAAATGAGAATTACAAAAACAATAATGCTCCTCAAAAAAAATATTTTTTTTCCCAATTTTGGCACATTTTAGTTTCCATGTGTGCTCATGCACTGTAATATGTCCTCGATGAAGCATATTTGTTTGTTTTGCAGGATGAACCACTGTTGCTAACTTAACATCCATCGTCGGTATGTGTTGCAATTGTTCAGAACCCTCAAGTGACTTGTAATAGGACAAAGACTTAATTTTTTTAAGTTTTCTATGGTGTTACTTCATACCTCTTGAGACTCATGATAGCATGTATTGTATTTTACTCTTTTTAATGATCACTAGTTGCTATTGTTGGACCCATTTCCCATAGTAAAACTCTAAAAGGCTGTTTAGTGCATACTCAGCTTCAGGTTCAGGCTGCAAATGAATCACAATGGATGATCCCCTCTTTTCGATCATTGCGGAATTTAAATTATATTAAATTCAAAGACATTGATCCTAAATTGTTATAACTCATATTATGAATTTTTCTTCAAAGATTTGTTGTGTCTGGTAGGCTGATGGTGATGTATAGGGTTGATCCTCCTGTAGCAGTATGTGTTTTCCCGGAAGACTCCTCCTAACACAATCTTTTGTTGTAGAACAGTCTGATGAGGAGGATGCTCTGGGTTTTTCGTAACGTTCATTATTTCGTGAAAAATCCTTCTTTGCATACCAATCCCCAGAGGGTCCACAGCATCCAGCTTGTTAGTTACTGATCCCAACTGAATGATTGATGGAAAAGATGGTTTAAAATTCCTCCCTCTCTCTCCATCTTCTTTGTTTTTACTTTGACTCAACAGCACCTACTTTATAATTTCTTGGGGATTTGTGGTTGGAGTTAAGGTATTATTTCAACAATTGTGATGTCATTCAGCCAATCCAGTTGTAAACCAAGTTGTTAGTATAGTCAGCCAAAGTTCCTACAGGTGCAAAGCAACCCAAACTGGAGAGAATATGCAATAATCTAAAGTCGTATTTAGAAATTATATACAAAGCTGTATTTATTTGTATTTTTTTGTGTTGCTTATAATTTTAAATATTATTGTGTTCAATATTTATTTTATTGTCTTTTATCATGTCTGAGGCAATTCAAAGTTTTATGAAATGCAATACCCTTTGTAATTTTCTAAACATACCGAATAATAATTTTAAATGAGAAGAAAGGTTTGACAGAAATCCATCTTGAATAAAGAAAATTGCAACCAAGGTGGAGTTGAGTATACTAAATATAGTAAAATCTGTTATAACACAGTTACTGTAGATGTTGGCAAAATTAGGATATCGCCAATCCTGCTCCAAATTCTATGTGAGCCACAGGTTTCGGATACACACTGCTACCCCGGCACTCCCCACATTACCACAGATAATGATATGCAATCACTGCCAGAGAAGATAAAAATCTTCATACTTAAAATAGTTGCAGAACTTTCATGCTCCACGGTGCAAAAAGAGTACAACACCAGATAGATCCTTGATACACCCCAGATGTCACATACAAGG
Organism: Orestias chungarensis; assembly: GCA_032876305.1. NCBI lineage: Eukaryota > Metazoa > Chordata > Actinopteri > Cyprinodontiformes > Cyprinodontidae > Orestias > Orestias chungarensis. The sequence goes on along the minus strand of JAVLVB010000557.1, from coordinate 7,391,351 downwards.
TTGTGAGTTTTACTGTCGCATTTCAACTTCAGTTCATCATGAAGCACCCTGAACTTACATCACATGAAAAATTGACCCAAAATTAACCCCTTTTTTTTGTTGTTGATGGATACATTTTCCTTTAGCTGATAATCGTCATCATGATATTGACTTTGATTAAATGCAATTTTCTGGACTCCTTTCTTTACCCATGACCCTGGCTTTTTACATAAAAGTATAACTCAAATAAAAGTATTTTAATACCTGCTTTAAGCTTTTAATTGTCCAATGTCAAATTAAATATGACTTTATTTATTATTCAGTTGTTCTTTTTTACCATAACGGACTGGTTACAAAATTAATAACTTAAAAGCAATACGTAAATGTTCCACTCATTTCAAAACTGTATTCAAATACAACAATTCCAGGCTATAAATGCTGTTAAATGGATAAGAGAAAATAAATAAAGAGTGTAATTTGTAATGTCCAACTTATTGGAATACTGGAATACAACACACTTCCCAAGCAACAGGAGACAGTTTGAAAACAATACAGAGGCTTTTTAACCTTTCGAGGTGGAATAATAAACTCTTAGTAGTCTTTAATCTCTGATTTTATTGTATGTTGCTCCTAGTCCATTGTTATGCTTCCATGCATAAATATGCTTACATTCTGAACCAATCACTGACATCTCCTAGGGCATTGCAGAGATGAACGGCAGTGCAGCAGCCATTAGCAAGTGTGTCTGAAAACGAGAGGTCAGGGTGTAATGCAGACCCCAACACAGCTTGACCACAACATCAGTCACGGCTGGCGGGTCAGGTGGAAAACAAGTGGGAAAAGCTCGGGCCTCAATCAGATAAACGACCTCACCACTCCACGGCAGCACCCATTGTTCTGCTCTGGACCATTGCTTTCCAGCCTCCTATAATTGCTGGGAGTGGGGAGAAGTGGGGTTTTAGCCATGGGTGGCAGTGAAAATAGACACATACAAGCGCACTGAAGGAACGTGTGCGAGCATGTATGCACGCTGTAATTTTCTTCTGACAGCCAGGAGAATAAGTTGTCAAAATAAATTGGAGTGACTGGCAAATAATTTCCCACAGAGGGAGGATAAGAGAAGAGAAGAAAGAGGGTAGACAACAAGATGAGGAGGAGAGATGGTGGAGGGGTATAGAGAGAAAGGAGAGGGAATGTAAGACAAAACAGCTAAAAACCAGAAAGATACAAAGACCAGAGTGAAGCTGTAGCTGAAAATGAGAGAAAAGGAAGACATTTGAGAAGAAAGAAGAGCAATGAGTTCCCCTTAAAGGTCAGTGTCTTCACTCTTCATTTGTCTCTTTGATTGAACTTACCAATTAGCCACAGAGCGCTACACTCCCCCAGTGGATGGAAAACAACCTAATCACAGCTAGGGAAAAGAAAGATTAGGATGGGCTTGGATGGCGGTAAATTAAAGTAGTGTATTGTTCTGTAGCACATCTATAATCACATTATTACAATTAAACATTTCATTGTTTAAATGATCGACTGGACGGCTTGTCATGTGTTTGGAAGAACACAGAGAAGAGACAAAAGAAAAATAGCATGAGGCAGCGGAGATTAACAATGAAATTATATATTAGTTACATTGGATACTGATGTAACAAATGGAATAAAGGAGACTTGACACAGCAGAATTTTAAGATAAGTTGCAATACAGCCAGAAAGAAATGCTGTACCCATCGGCTATGTGACACATAAAATAATTGTATCATTGTCATCAAAAAATGATATAGTCAAGGGAATAATAAAATGTGTTTGTAAGCGGTGTACTTGAGAAGAGAAACATTTGTTTTTTTTTAAAGTGAAGCTACAACATAAGATGACGATTATGATCCGGCTTTTGCTTCATAATTAAGAGGCTGAACATTTTATTTTAGTTACTGCATTGATTAACACAAAATGTAAAATCCTCCAAATTTGGAACAATGTTATAAAACAAGTTTACTTGAAAACAGATGTTTCCTGCGCTGTCTTTTTCTAGAGAAACTCCTGGTTTAATATATTGTGCAGCTCTACAGTTAATATATGCAGACTACCGTCTGGTAGGTAAATATATAATCTTCTGAACCCGGTTGGTTTGCCACTGTAGTGACTTCCCCGTCCTTTAATGGCCTTTGCATTATCTCTGCGGGATACTGTAAAAGCTTAATGTTCGATGACTGGTTGTATACCCGAGGTAAGGGAAATTTATTTGTAGAGCACATTTCCACAACAACACAATTCACAATGACAACATAAAACACCTAAAACATGAACCTGCAGTGGCATTAAAGATAAAAGGAATAGACAGTTAGACTATAGACTAAAGTTAAGGATTTATCCGTTAAAAATATTCAAAGGGAACTAATCACCTGGGTGTTTAGTAGTGGTGTACTCACCGATTGGTCGCCAATCATTTTTGGGCAATTTCCGTGAGAAAGTAGGTGATGTGAGTACACCGATCAGTATCTTTTGTTGGCAGTCACAAAACCCTTCAGCTGTACCTCATGCTTTGCGGAGGACTGCAGAGGCCATGTGTGAAGCATATTTCTACTTTTTCTTCACACTAAGTGCATGGTAGAAAATTCTAAACAAACATGGCTGGTGTGTTGAACTTTAACCCTCCCTATAAGAGGCAGGGTTAAAGATATAAAGTTTGTGTCCTGAGACGCATGCAGCAAAAAATCTTTTAACACATATATTGAGTTAAAACAATACTTATTTACCTATGAGATACAAAAAAATAAAAAATAATAATAAAAAAACTTGATAGGTTTTGTTAGGTTGAGAGTGCAGACACAAAGCCAACAGTGTGCCTGAAAAACTTCCAACTTCTCCCAATATCCCAGGGAACTCATACATAATTTGGTTAACATGTCTATTCCAAATACAGGATGTGCAGACTTACTAATATCCATTGTTCATTTCAATTCTGGCTCAAAATGAGAATTACAAAAAACACATAATATGTTCCAAAGAAATATTCATTGCAATTTTTGGCGTACTTCAGTTTACAAGTGAGGTCTACCTCATTAATGATTCCCTGATGATTTATACTTTTGTCTGTGTCACAGGATGAGTCAAAGCTGGGCAACTAAACCCAAGTTTACCCACAGGCTTACAATACACTGGGGTAAGCACTGGATGTGCTCGGTATGGGCGATTGCCAGTGATCAGCACTTATGGGTGATCGGTATCCGCAGCATTTAGCTTTAACTCTGTTTTGGCTTTTTTTTTTTTTTTTTTAAGGTTTTTGGAAGTTTGTTCTGAGAAATCTTAATGCAGCATTGGTTCTGAATTTGAGAACGCAGAGTGGAGTTAAACCCGCAGACTTGAGTGGTTTGGAAGGTTTAAATCCCTGGTTTGAGATGTTGTATTTTTAATCTACTGACATTTATTATTATTTCTGTGTCTGTTTTTGTTTTGGGCTCTTTTGATTTGATATAATTTAGTTAGCTTTGCCTCAGCTTTGCTATTACTACCCTCTCTGTCCCACCGTCTCTTTCTGAGTCTTCTCCTCTTTCCTAGTGTCCGTATCAAATGTTTAGTCACTCTATTTTAGAGATCATGGTATGTATAATAAATGTAACACTTTAGCATTGAGGGAGAGGATGACAGAATTAGAAGCCTGCCTTCTGTTAAACAATATATATCACATAGCCGAGGCCCTTTAGACAGCATAAAGCTAACAATAACAGGAGCCCAGCAGTCCCTAAACTGAACCCCATGCAGATGGGATCAAAGAACTGCTGGTTTATAGTGGGTAGGAACCATAGTCCAGGAAACCAAGCCCACAGTTCAAAATAAAACCGTCCAGGTTTCTAATATAATTTTCCTTCTCAGGAGCTCACCCAATTGCCAGCCAATGCTGGTAATGGACAGCTCTTTAGTGAGAAATGTGACATTAGAGGTCCCAGCTACCATAGTCAAATGTGTGCCAGAAGTCAAAACTGGCGACATCAACACCTACCTGAAATTACTTGCTAAGGATTAATATAAATACAGGAACGTTTTTATTGACGCTGGAGGTAATGATATCCAAGATCACTAAAAATAGTGTTTCTTTTGTGTGTTTACCAAAACAACACAAGCAATGTATGTCATCTCACATGAGTAAAAACATGGTAAGATAGGATATAATTGAATTGCTAAGAAATGAAGGGAGAAATTATACATCCCAAATAAAAACAACGAGATAACAGAAAAATAATCATGGATAATTGAACAAAGCCTCAAAATCACTGTTTTCAATTCTGTTTCTCAAGATCTCCTGATGTAAAACTGTCTATATAAGCTTGATTAGACATAAACCAGAACAGAAAGCAAGAATGGCAGACGGGAGGGCAGAGAATCACACAGAGGCGTACAAAAAAGAAACACAAGAAGAATAAAGGTTTGATCAACTCATTTGTTTCTTCTTTCACTCCGCTATCTGTTCTCCTCCCATTCCTCCTTTTCTCTTGTCATTAGTTACTGTAGAACATGTGCACACAAACACACACAGAAAGTTGTCAATGGGGTCTAAGCATTCCTGTGATCTCTCAGTCAGTGGTATCGATCTGCCACAACTGGCAGCCTCTCCCATTCCCTTGGCTAAGGCACACACACACACACATAGAAAGAGAGATAAGGGAAGAACTATCATGCCAGCATGACAATATTGTGGAAGATGAAGCTCCACAGCAGGGAAAAAAAATGCTTGAAAACTACAGTTTGTGTTTATTTATCTGTATGTGAGTGTAAATGCATTACAAATTAAATGGCACTTTCCCTATGAAATACATACACCTCTAACATTCTTATACTATCCAAACAGAGAATTCATGTTAAGCTCTAAAATTCACTTTAGCCTATGCTGATGTAGTAGGACAATGAAAAGCATGGCCCTCCTCCTACTTGTTCCCCCCCATCGAACATGACTGTGTGGCGGTAATTGAGTGTGTCTCGTCTCACACTACTGATGATCCAGCAGAGTCAACAATATCAACTGTGTTAGGAGATTACAGCTCACAACATGGGCTCTTATTATCGCACTTACACACACTCTCACTGCCTTCACCTGGAAAACCCACACTATGAATTATTTATATACGTAACTGCAACTGCTAATATTATGACTCTTCAAGGCTGCTTTTCCTAAACCAGATAACCTCAACTGTTTAGGATTTAGGTTTAAAATTCCCTGAATCATTTTAAAGCTTTCTACAATGTTGTAAAAGTTATTTTTTTTTTGTTTGTTTGTTTTAGGGGTGGAGGTTATCAGAGATGAACGTCTTTAAAACAGGCATCAACAGTTTGGATTTGTGTCTTTCCATGCTTTTTCCTGGGCCTTGGAGTGCTCCAGCTAAAAGCTTAAGCATTGCTTCTCTGGTCACAGCACCTGCTCCTTGTTAGCCTCAAAAGAGTGCCAAGGGTCACCAGCAGTTTATCACTGCCGATGTCCAGTTCAGGGTTGAAAACGAGTGGCAACTCGTCTAGTTTCCACTGTCACGCTGGAGGTCTGGTAAAACCGGTGATTAACTCAGAACATGTGGGTCAGAGTGGTAAAGTGCTTTGGAAACATGGAAGCCCTGAGGACCATTTGTTCCCCCCAGAGGCTACTGGTGGCCTCAAACAGGAGCAGAGCAATCCAGGCATTAAGAATTAGCTGAGTTATCTTTACCTGCCTGTGTTGTACATGTTTCCTAGCGCTACCAGAATACTTAAACAATCAAGGTCAGACTAGCCGGCTTTTGATTTTGGGTCCTTATATAGATAAATTAGCAACTCCTATAGCAAAAAATAACCTTCAGTTTTTCACATAAATGCATTTATAAAACCAGCCTGAGATTGATATTTGATCAATTTAATACTACTTGATACTGAAATAGCAGTATGTAATCCTTTTCTTATGTTGCTGATATTTTTATTACCGAGTAAAAAATACTCACTAATTTATATACTATTCAGGTTAAAAAAAAACAGACAAAAACAACCTGAAATCTCAATTTCTCCAAGCTATGTTTGGTTCCAGTAATGTTTCTTGTTCAATATTGCATACGCTTGCAGCATACTGAAGAGCTTAAGCTTTCTATAAAATGTCCTTGCACATAATTTGTCATAAATATTCTTTTTCCTTGTGTGAAGTATCTAATAATGATTCTTTTTTTGCATTTTCTTTCAAAAGGAACATACACATGATACAAAGTGCTTGGCAAAAATTTAGCTGTTGCTGTACCGTGATCATTTTCATATTTTGTAACACCACAACCTCAAATATTACTATATTTGATGGGTATTTTGTGAGAGACCAACATAAATCAGAGCATCATTGGAAGATAGAATAAAAATGTAATAATCTTCTTAGACAATGAAGTGATTTTTTTTTCAACTTGCCAGTCTCCAAAAGGAACCTTTGCTGCATTTAACACAAGAACCACTTTAGCGTAGCTATGTTTCTTCCACGTTTTCATATCAATGAGGCGAATTAGGTTAAAAAAAAGCCAAATGACTAGTCTTTAGCAGTCTCTGGGTAACAAGGGTTTACTTTCAGGATTTCTCTGTATTTCCATCAATCTTTAAATGAACTGCTGAAGAAATGCATCCCAAAAGCGTGGAACTGCCACCAAGAATCAAGAATCAGTTTATTTATATAGCGCCAATTCACAACAGGTGTCGTCTCAAGGCACTTCACAGAACATCAATTAAAATCAGAGATACATCATAACAAATCAATTTGAAAAAGTTTCCAATCTAAGAAACCCCAGCAGATTGCATCGAGTCATTGACTTGCAGCATTCACTCCTCTGGAATCAGCATACCAAAACAATGGCTTGTGTTGTCGTTGACTTTACAGCAATCCCTCATACTGATCATGCATGCAGCGACAGTGGGTAGGAAAAACTCAGTTCAAGAGCAGAAAGTTTAAAGTCATCCACATTTGTATGTTATCTAGGCATGCCTGTAATCTACCAAACTGACTGGATTCATCAGGATTTATAGATAAATACAGTTGTGTATCATCAGCATAACAGTGGAAATTAACACCATGCTGTCTGATAATTTTACCAATAGGAAGCATGTATATAGGAAATAGAATTGGGCCAAGTACAGAACCCTGTGGAACTCCACAAGTAACCTTACAATGCGGAGAAGATTTGTCATTTAGATGAACAAACTGGGATCTATTAGACAAATATGATTTAAACCAGCCAAGTGCTGTTCCCTTGATCCCCACAGTGTGTTCGAGCCTTTCAATGAGGATATTGTGATTGATTGTGTCAAAAGCAGCACTAAGATCTAACAGAACTAGAATAGACACAAGCCTATTGTCTGAGGCCATGAGAATATCATTTGTAACTTTAAGGAGAGCTGTCTCAGTGCTATGATGAGCTCTGAATCTTGACTGAAATTCTTCAAATAGGTCATTATCACTCAAATGCTCTCACAGTTGATTAGCAACAATGTTTTCAAGGATTTTAGATAAAAAAGGAAGATAAGATGTGGGTCTGTGATTTTTTAAGTCTTCTTGACCAAGAGAAAGTTTCTTAAGTAGGGATTTTATTACAGCTACCTTAAGAGCCTCTGGTACATAACCATTCACTAATGACAAATTAATCATTTCCAAAATGGGGGTAATAATAATAAGAAATACTTCTTTAAACAATTTTGTCAGGATTGGACTCAACATACAATTTGAAGGCTTAGATGAAGAAAATATTTTTGAAAGCTCAGAAGGCTCAACTGGAACAAAACACTTCAAACAGAGATCAGGCTCCAGAGCCACATTCAGTACCTCATTGCTTACTGAGTAAGTAGTTATGTTTGGTAGGTTGCCATCAATTTTAGTTTTAATAGATTCAATTTTATCAAAAAGAATTCCGTAAAGTCATTACAGCTAAGAGTTGGATGAATGGGTGATATAACAGAGTTTTCATTTCTTGTAAATTTAGCTGCTGTATTAAAAAGAAACCTAGGATTTTTCTTATTCTCCTCTATTAGTAAAGTAAAATATGCAGATCTAGCTTGGCGCAGGGTCCTTTTATACAGAAGCACGCTGTTTTTCCAGGATAAATACGACTCCTTTAAAAGCGAAAACCGCCATTTCTTCTCCAATTTCCCGGTTTATCCTTTCAAGGTACGAAGTTCTGAATTAAACCAGGGGGCCAACCTCCTACGAGTAATCACATTCCTTTTTATGGGGGCTATGTTGTCTAATGTTGTATGCAATGAGGACGTAATACTATGAACAACAACAATAATCTGTGTAGGGCATGAAATTTATTTGTTGCCCTCCACTGCGTTTCTCTGAAATACTGAAGAAATTAGAGGTGGAATGGATTCTTTGAAGGCTGTAACAGCATTGTCCGATAGACACCTACTATAAAGACAATTTCTTTCAGATTTTAAGTACTCGATGAAAAAGAACTCAAAAGTTATCAAAAAATTGTCAGAAAGGAGAGGGTTATGAGGCAGCACTATAAGTTTTTCACACTCAATGCCATAAGTCAGCACAAGTTCTAAAGTGTGACCAAGAGAGTGAGTAGGTGTTTGGATCTTTGAGTCTAAAATGGCAGTAAAGGCTAAATTTAGACTGTCATACTTGGTGTCAACATGAATGTTAAAATTTCCACTATGATGATTTTATCTGTGTTTACCACTATTTCGGATAAAAAATCTGAAATCTGATCTATGAAGTCAGAGTAAGGACCTGGCGGACAATACAAAATAACAAACAGAAGTGGTTTAATTCTTTTAGAGGTTGGATGAGGAAGGCTGAGAGTTAAATGTTCAAAAGACCTATAACTATTAGTTGGCCAGGGATAAATTAATAAATCTGATTGAAAAATGCTTCCTACTCCTCCACCTTTCCCAGTACTTCGAGGAATGTGAAAGTTTTAATAATTAGAGGGAGTTGATTTGTTGATACTAACATAATCCTCATGCTGCAGCCAGGTTTCTGTGAGACAAAACAAATCTATTTGATTATCAAGATTTAAATCATTTACTAATAATAATATGTTTCACCATAGGGATAGGCTGAAAAACTTGAACACACTCGTAATATGGATACTATAAAGAAAAAAAAAATTAATCTTAATAAAATAAAATCCTAGACAGCTTTCATTTTCTACAGCTTTTACCTTTAAATAATGTGGGGATAACAGCCATCAAATTTTATTATTGTTATTACTTTTGGGCGCTGTTATTTCTTTTTTCCATTTCATACGTTTGTTTTCTTTGTTTAATTGCTGGCTCCCCAAGTTTGCGTGTCACAAGATTTCCCTCGAAATACACTAAAGCTGTCATCCTGCGTGTAAATCTGGGTATGACAAAAAGCAAGGCATGACCTAAAACAACCGCAGACTAAAAATTGCTTCGTGAGAGTGTGAGCCAGGAAGTGGAAGTGGCCTTAAAATAAAGGCCGTCTGAGTGGTCTGCAAGTTAAGTAAGGTAATAAATTAATGCAGCCTGTTACCAAAAAAATAACTTACAGTAAGGAAAAACATCTGATATAAATCACGTGATTCACTGATTTAAGTAAGTTCAATAAAAAATAAATAAATAAATAAAAAACAGTGACACAAGTTTTCCAAACCAAGAATTCGGTTTTGGGGATGTGACTTTTAGACTTAGCACCAGAATGTTTAATAAAGGTTTACTTTCCCAAATTTAGTAAAGTCATTATATGAAACTATGTTTTTTTTTATTTAATCAATCTTTGAGGACAGATACTTTCATTAAGATCCAATATGTTGACTGCTTATCTAGCATTGACCAACAGGAGTTGGGTTGTAGATCTGTTAGAGCCATTCCATCAGCTACTAACATTCACTGGTTCTTAACTAAGTCTGATTCACAATTCTAATCAGAAATCTCACATTAAAGAGGATTGAAAATGGAAAATAAATATAACTTTTAGAGCCAGATCTATCAACACCACCTACTGATATTAAAAGTTCCATAAGCGTTAAATGACTAAGGAAATAGTGTTTGTTATCTCAGCTGAAAACAATTATAAGGACAGCTGAAAATTCTTCAATTATGTGTTATTGTTTTTTTAATACAGTCACCATGATAGTTTTCAAAATTATAGATGGTATTTTATTATTGTTAAAGCTTGGTATTTTATGGTTTTTACACTTTAGATTTGAGTTATCAAACAACTCAACTCTGGAGTTTTATACACGCAACTCTATTTTGATTTGACTGATGTTCCCAATTATCCTGCTTTCTGGCACCTGATAAAACCACTATATTTCCTCTGGCCCAGAACAAAAAATTGACTTTAGTAGAGACAAAGAACTGGCGCCAAGTACACACTAGCACCAATTAGTCAGTGAAATCAGTTTGGTGTTAAAGCTCTCTCTGTATAAAGGTTGACATTCAAATAATACCTTCATTTAAAACAATGAATCAGCATTTTAGTGTTCTAGAACAAGCTTGTCTTAATTGATGTAGAGATATAGCAGTTTGTGTGGGGAGTTTCTATACGGCCAACGCCAACTCCTAAAATCCATACATAGATGTCACTCCAACACTTCTGATCTGAAAGAAAGCTTTTCTTTTCATTGGTCTCTCAATGCTTTAGTCCTTGACACCTATATTATACACTGTCACTCATCTGCCACTGTAACCACTTGTTCTGTCACTTTACGTGTGCGTTTATTCATAGTTACGAGAAAAACACACCATAACGGTTGCTGAAGAAATACAAATAAGCTGCAAACATGAAACAAAATCAGTGCACTATCAGCACACAGCTGTATTAGAACAATTAAGCTTCTTATCTAAAAAAAAGTAGCAAATTTAGTCTAATTTCTTTATGAACTCAATTGCTTTCTTGTAAATCACTTCTGATACTACTGAAGAAGCACCTTCTATGGATACCTATTTTCTTTCCTAACATTATTTTGCTTGTGCTCCACTGTCTGTCATTTAATATAGTTGGACTACCGCAGCCCTGACCTTTTTCCAAGTTTTGTTTTGCATACTTGCCTTTGTTCCTGCTGTGGCTGTGAAAATTTCCAAAAACAAAAACGGAGGATAAGTCAGTCAGTTCAATATATAAAATGTAATAGGAAATTCTTGCAAAAGCACCCATCACAGTGTTCTAATTTAACTTATTTCCTGCTGCACTCTACCCACTCTGCCTGGGAGTGGATTCAGGCTTACAGATGATCTGACAAACACTGTGCACCATGATGCCAGTTCCACTTTCTGTAGTGGCGACTACTGCAGGGCACAGATAAGAGATCAGGCACTCGTGGTGCTGTATCATGGGAGTGCATGTCGAGTCAGAAAGAGGGGCTTCCAATCTTTAGCTCTCAACTTGTCTGTCTTTCATCAGATCTTGCGTTCAGATGGAAAATCAATTCCCAGTGAGGCATGTAGCACGCCGTTTTGTCTGGTTAACCCATACACCTGCCTCAACTGGGTTTCCTAATGCTTTATATTCCTTTCTAAATTAACAGTCTTTTCCATGAATTTAAACTTTTTCAAGTTTGCATTCCTGCAACAATGTGTGAGATTGGGTTTTTAAATTTGTGTTTAATCCATGTTAATGTTTTAACGCTTTTGCTTTAAATCCATCTGTAACGTTGCAGTGTGTGTATGTGTGCTTGTGTTTGTGTGTTTGAGCAATGCTGTGCGGAAGAAGGTTAGAAGACATATTCAGACAGTGTCTATTGATCTATTTGACAGTCTCCTCATGTCTTTTACACGCCCCAGGATTGCACAATCACTCACATTGATAGCGCAACCCAACAGCAGCAGAGAGGGAAGAGAGGAAGAAGAGATTTGTGTCCCCAAGGATTGATGTTGGAAGTCGAAGTTCGGAAAAGGTGAATAAAGCGGGTGTAAGTATTCACCAAATTGGTGTGGGAAGATCGGGAAGAGGATGGTCGAGATATGATAAGAACCAGCTTGAAAGGAGATTTGCCAAGGGTTACAGAAGGACGGTGAGAAAAGTGAAAGAAAAGGGAAAAAAAGCACTAAGAGTGAACTAAAGGCGTTATGGTGAAAACAACTCAAATGATTTATAGATATTATATATAAAGTGTATGCGCTTTGTGATGGTTTCTGGAATACACAGAAGGAAGTGAGGCCATAATACATGTGCCAGCGCAAGATGGAAAAGAAAACACTTCCCAAGACTAAGTGTGTATGTCTGGACGAGATAAACAGAAAATGAAACTGAGAAGAGACAATAGGGAAGGAGAGCAAAAGGGAGCCCTCTTGTGTGCCAAGCATATTAAAGGAGGTGCTGCAGGGCAGTGGTTCAACAAGAAGGGTTTACACACTCAACGCACATTCTTTCAAACATATTTGCTTGATTCCAGCCCGTGTGCGCTGACCCTCCCACACACACACTTGAGCACAATCACACAAACACACACACACACACAGGCACTAATTGATCCCGTTGCAGCAAAAAAAGCTGCCAGGAAGGCAAGACATGAGGATGCTACCTTGTGGCTTCTTCCCACACAGAAATAAATAGGCTACTCTCGCCACATTACAGCGATGCACACGTCAATTAGGGAGCAGCTGCAGAGGCAACATGACTTAAGCATGGCAGGCGACCTTTTCTTAGGAGTAGGAGGCGTGCAGTAAAGAGCTCCTTGACACATTACCACCCAATTTCTTTTAATTAAACAGTTTTCTTTTCATAAACATTCCTGAGTGAGTGGCTGGCTAAGGGGTACATGGGCCACACGTCACTGAAAACATTCATATCCGTCACATGGCCTTGGGAAATAAAAAAATATTTATTTCTAATTATAATAATAAAAAACAGCCCAGATGATACAACTGCTCAAGTATCTTAATATATTTTCATGGTCATTTGGCTTGAATCTAAAATCGTTCACGTGATTTGCCTGTACTAATGTGAAACCAGAACCCTGGTTGAGTTTAATTTTGAGGATAAGCAGCATGTCAACAAAGCAAAAACCTGACTTCTTTGCAGCAGGATCAGAATTTAGACGATGAACCAACTGGCAATTAAAAAAAAAAGGCAATGAGAAAGTGACTTATCAGATGGAAATGCCTTTCCTTGCGTAACAACTTTGACCAGAACAGATAACCTCCTAATAATGTGTGCTTCTATATCTTTCGGTGAATATGAAATATTCCCTGATTTGGGGATCTGTCTGATCTGTCTAAAATGTTTTCTGGAACACTCTGTAGCCGATTGACCATGAATACATTTTTCACTTTGAGGTACAATCACCAGTCCCTTTTGGTCCATATTTACCTGATAGCATCACACTGGTCACACAGGCTTAAAAAATATTTTCCTTCATACCACACAATAAAAAACTCTCACTCTATTCGACAGAGGTCTGCTTACAGTGCAGGTCATGGAAAACAAGAAGCTCAAGCTATGAACTTGTATTTGCAAAACAGAAAATTATAAATATGGCCCCCAGAAAGGGTTTTGTCTCACCGCCTTTTAGCTGGGCTGTAGAAAAGAACCCATTCAGTCTTGATCTTGAGGTAAAAATACAGTCATTTCAGTTTGAAGAAATGTCAGATTCACATTAAAAACAACACAAGCTCCCTGCTGTTGTCCTATGGTTTCATGTGATAGTCGCATGCCATATGTCAATGCACTACATACACTAAATGATTCAGGAGAGTTCAGAGAAAGTGCTGTACTTTTCTCCAGTTGTATGAAGTAATACAACGATACACCTCCGTTTGGTACAGTTAACTGCTGGTTAATATATATGGGTCTTAGATTTTTCCTAGCTTTCAAGGAAGTCAGGAAAGGTTTCCATGAAACTCACGTGTTGCAATGAACAAAGACAGACTTTCGGAAACTGAAGGAGCATCACCTACCACTTTTGAAACTGCTGTTGGCAACCTATGAGCAACATTCTTGGAAATTACCCAAAGCAGTGAGTGGAATACCCAACTAATTAAACAGCTATTGATCTGTCTGTTAAACTTGCATGATAGCTATAAAAACCAGAGCAACAAAAAAATACAATAACAAAACAGATAATATACCTAAAAAGGTATACTTTTAAATATATTATTACAATATATAACATTGTAATATTCAATGCATGATTTCAGCAGCAGCATCAAAAAAGGCCTCTTTTCTGTTTTAAATAAAACAGTTGGATTATGGTATGCATTTATGTTGTGCTTTTTTGCCCTATATATTTTTTTAAAACAGAGATACTGTTAAAGGGACAACATCTTTGCTAAACACTATTATACTGTGAGAGTTTCTATTTCTTATTTGCAGTTCAGATTTCTTAGATTTTGAACAAAGCAGAAGATTTTTTTTTTCTACTGCTGATAACAAATATCAAACACAAACAGACAAGTTTGATTACAAATAAAAAAATGTTGTTGTTATATAGGTTTTGTTGCAGTCATGTATTGCACTTTGCTGTCACTTCAAACCGCTCATGTTAAATCCTATCTTTTCTTAACCTACACACCCTGTGTTCTATTAACTGTTAGATTTAATCAAAGGAAATTCTTATAGTGATAGTGTAAATTTAGCATCAAAACTAAAGCCATGACTCTCTTGACATCTGCTTTACATTTGTAGAGTTTATGACCACAATTTAAAAACATTATTTCATCAAACCTTACACAAGCAACTCTGACACAATAATACCCGAGTTAAAAGTCTAAAACACTGGTAAAAACCATAAAATCAGTAGGGACCCTACTAAGAATCAAATTTATTGCATAGAAACTGAAGCCGATACTGGCATCAAACACTGCTCCTAACTACAATGAATTATTCATAATGAACTTTGTGGATAGTTCAACTATGCAAATGGAACAGTGCATTAACGCTGAGAGCCAGCACTGCAGTTTTTTTTTTTTTTACATTTTTGGCAATCTTTATCTGTTCTCTCCTGGAAATGAATTAAAATAATCATTCATTATTAATGTGAAAAATTTGCATAGCTATTACCAGACTGATATATCAAATCAGATCACTGTCTAATATTTTATATACTTATGTTTTTTCTTTCCACTTTATAGGCACTAATAAGAGCGGGTTAAACAATTCTATGTGGTAAAAAGAATGTTTCATGTGTATTAACAACTTCACTGGGAGTAGAATCCTATTGATACCATTTACACTTTTACACTTGTCTTATTAAAATCACGAGCTTCCATTACCGTTTTAAAGGATCTGGTAGATCCATACAAAGCAGTAGATAGTTGGGTTTTTTTTAAGTAGAAGGATAATACAAATAGTTTCTTTTCTTTCTAACAAATAAATCAGAGGAAAGCTTAGTGTGGATTTGTATTGAGTTTTCATTTACACTAACATCCAAAGATGAAGTCCAACAGCCTTCAAAAGTATTGTAATTAGTAAAGACGTTTATCTGTGCTCTCAGTATAAATCAATCAGTTCAGTGAGGGCCTTTTTTTAACAGAACTTTAGTGAATAATATTATAAAAATGTTCAATTCATCATCAGAAAATGGATAGACTATGCGCCGACTGTAAACCCTGATGTGACTGTGCACCTCAAAATGCTAGGAGAGAATTTATTGTTTAAAAAGCTGCCACAAAGCATAGTAACGTGATGGTAGCGGCAGAGATCCACAGCTCAGCTTGGAGAGTTTGAGTTCGGACAACACATCTAGTTGCATGAAAACAATAAATGGTCATATGGAAAACTGATCGCAACAAATGTAAGCAACACAGAAAATATGTGGAGGACAAAAAATGTATTTTTCAGCTCAATACAAAAACTAATAATCGTGAAGGGGAAAACTAACACTGCTTTACTCTAGACACACCATGCCTTTCGTTAAGCATTCTATGCTTAACGAAAGCCAGCATCATTTACACTTACATTTATGCATTTAGCAGACCCTTTTATCCAAAGCAACTTACAAATAGAGGGTTTAATATGGATCTAAAACGCAATCTACTAAGTTACTTGCAACATGCTAGGAGAGGATTTAACAATACTGATGATTTAACATTAATGACAATAGCATCATCCTCTAGTGCAGTGTTTTTTCAACCTTTTTTGAGCCAAGGTACATTGTTTGACTTAACATGTCCACTTCAAAAATACTCAACAATTATCCAATTTCACCACGGCACGCACTAGTGTGCCGTGGCACACTGGTTGAAAAACACTGCCCCAGTGTTGCTATTGTTCAACAGAATGAAGCAGATTTAGTAGAGTTGATGGGAAGATGGATAGAGACCTAAACAGGCCAACCATGGCAGAAAACCTGTTAGAGGCTGACAAAGTCTGATGTGGAACATCTCCCGTCTTGTAGGACAACAACCCTAAGCCTGTCGCATTTGATACTCATTTGCTACTCTCTTTTGGCCTGTCCTGTAATATCCAAACAGCATGTATTAAAGTGTGTGGTTGTGAATGTACTCTAATTGAACTAAGCCCAGACATGCGTCTGGACCTCTAAAAGTAATAACACTAGTGTCTGCTGCATTTAATTTTCTAAAGCCATTAACAGGTTATTTATCTGATGGATGTTGCATCTATCTAATCTGAATATCAATGCTGCATGCCCTTAGCAGGCAAGAGAAATAACATTTAATATGAGTGTGATTGAATTTCCATTCCAGCTGAGTCTGATCACATGTTCACCTGCTGTCCTTATACTCATACCTATTGCATGACAAGGCAGCCGGGCATCCTGACCATAAAACAAAACGGGACAGTGAGAAATGCCTTTATAAAAAACACAACAGCCATAATAGATACAATAATTAAATAATAGCTTTCAATGTATACAGTGTGATTTATTAGAGTGGTTTGTTTATGTTATTTTTCATATCGTATACTATAAGAATATCCATTCTGTGAATTAAAGAGGAGTGTAATTACAATGAAATCTTTATTAGAAAGTACACAAGAAATTAGAAACTCAAATTATATTTGATGTCACTATGACTTGATACACGTGTAGTCCAGTTTCATATGATAATTAAATTTACAAGATATTTGCACCATCAGAAAGGAACTGACATTCCACATTTTGTTTCCTGTAGTTAGTCAGAGAGGTCAGTTCCATCAAACCACTTTGACTGTAGTGAGTCACAAAGGCTTTCTACTAAAAAGCATCCACATCACATCAATTTAAGCAAGAGTTTACTGTTTTGATTCTCTACCAATGGATTTGGATAAATGCAACCGGTACACAAAGATGTGTGCAAACTCAAGAAAATTTAAATGGTACCACTTCGATTGATTTTGGGTCAATCAATTTTTTTTGTATATAAATAGATGGCCCTATTAACCATTTATGTCACAGGATCTGTGTAACAAAGCAGGCATTGGAGAAGACATGGAGGTATGAATGAGCACTTACACAGCCTGACTGAGTTTGGTATGACTCACATTTTTGGTTTGTATGTGGTGTGTTGGACAGTTGCATGATACAACCTTCTGGCGAGAACATGGTGGCACCCACTCACATCCTGTCATACTGCACTTTTGTAGATAATCCAGTACCTGAATTTCGATGATAGGAACAGATGGCATCGTGTTCTGAGGCTGAATATGATCATTCTCTGTTGGTGTGGTTTTATCTTGAACAACCCAACCAACAAACCACAAACAATGTTTGAGTTAATTCATTCTGCAAGCAATGGCACCTCTTTGCCCTCTCATATCATTTCTGAATGTGCCATCTTCTTGTTAACTGTAATCATACTACTCACTGATCTGTATTTGGGCTAACTTACATCCCAATCAGACATTTTCTTCTGGGTAATTGTTATTTTTTTCCTCAGTGAGAATAATATAGTAACCATTCTGACAAAACAAACAAAAAACCAAGGGCTATAATTGTTGATGTTTTTGGTAATAATTGGCTTTAGATTTTCCTTGAGTTGTTCTAAATTACTCAAATTCCAAATTTTTAAAACATTGCGTTTCCCTCCCTATCTTCCTGCTGTAGCAGAACATGGGGCACACAAAATAATATTTATACTGGTAAAAGATTAACATCTTATGTAGGCTTTTTCCAATGTAAAAGTTATGTGTTACGCGGGTTTGATGAAGGGATAAAGTACACAATTTGACCAATATGGCACCTAATTGATCTTTTACATTGATTTAGAACCCAGTTAATGCTTAGATACGTGCCTCAAATAATTTTTTCAAAAATGTCAAAAACACAGTTATAAGTCCAGCAAAATAAAGGTCAATTAAAAAAAAATCCCCTTAGATCCAACTCTGCATGATTGCTGTAAAACACATAGGTCAAGCTGAGTAAAAATGTGGATTTAGGATGTGTATTTCATTCAAAATTGGAAGCATAGCGTCCAGATAAGTGCAAAGACGAAGAAATTGAAGAATAAGCAATGCAAAATGCTTGCAGAAATCCTGACAATGACAGATGGTGGAGGGAGTTAGAAATCTATTTAAAAATCACCTCTGTGTGTTTATGATTTCAACGAATCCAGGCAGACAGAGTGGAAATAGGAAATAATACTAAAAGAACACTTCATATATGTTGATTAATAACAACTACAACAAAAAAAGAATTTTGCATGCCAAATATTGCCATGTTTATGATAAATCATCAATAATTTCACTTGACCAAAGCAAAGACTGTCTTGTCAAGGCTTCAGCTCTTCTGATTACTTAAACTTGCCCTGGCATTTTCCATTTAGTTATCACTTTCTCTCAGCGTTTGAGCCTCAACTTATTTTATTGCACACAACAGTCTAACCCTTTATTTTTATGAAGTACGCCCCAACAATAAACTTCAACAGTTGTAACTGCTTCAGCATCAAGTACAGGGTTTTGGTCACCTTAATAATTGATTTTAACTTGATAATTATAAAATTCAGTTTTAGGCATCATCTGACAGACCCATATTGCCTAAAGGGAAAATAGCAGAACTGCGAGCCCTGATAATGCATTATTAATGATAGTATTATAAATAACGTAAATTCACAGGTTTATTACTGAGAATACAACAACTTGAATTCGTCCCCAAGTAACATCTCTAACTAAAAAATTCTGTACGTACAAAACGTAATGCTGCATTTAATGAGGTTCTCACCTGTGTTCTCTCAGTGATTTATATGTTAAACTTCCTATCAGCCCTTCAATCAGAGAGCAGCAAGCAATTCCATAACACATTTAAGAGTACGTGATGCTGAGAATAAGAATTTATGTGAACTGCTGAAAGAGAAAGTGTAAGTAATAGAACGGTTTCTGTCTGCGTTGACAAGTGACTCAGATAAATGTATATGGCTGTCTCTTTCGGGTGTTCAAAGGGATAGATGGAATCAAAATAATCACAGTGTAGGTGTATAGCAGTATTTCTGTTTTCATGGTAAATTACCAATGATAAATCTGATCAAAAGACAAAAAAAGAGCTATATATCAAATAAATAACAATCATTGGGGACACAGCATACAAGTAACAGAGCAAAGGAGAACATTTACAGAATCTGCTGTGAGACCCAGAGTAGTCTGAGTGAAGCTCCTTGAGAAAACCTAAGCTCCTCTGGATAAAACACTCAGTTCTGCGTCAGACCCAAAAATACATTTAGCTTCTTTGTGTTTATAACACTCTTCTCTAGCTGCCATCTGCCAGGACACCAAACCATAGTTTGCTAGCCTAGAACGCACAGTAAGGACATTGATTCTCGGTCCACAGTTTTTGTTTGTTTGTGTGTCAACGTGCAATTACCAGAAGGAAAACACCAAGGACATGTTCGGTTCTTTGTTGTGTTACGAGATCATTTGTCCCATTGTTTAGTTCAGTATGTAGAGATAGAAATCAGCGACACTAACAAACAACTAGTCCTGATTAAAACCAGCTGGTTCTTTTTTTTTTGTTTAAATCCTGAGAGTCCCACTAAGTCTGCACCCACGATTGATCAAAGTGGGGTCACATTTCTAAATTAGATTAAAAGAAATATGAAAACAGAAATACATTCGGTTCAGTTAAAGAGAATATAAAAAAATGGTCAGTATGCACTTTTAAAATCACGCAGAATAGATCAAAACAAATTACAATTACAATCCCTGCAGATGATAACATTTTTGTCCCACATATTCCAAGACTGTAAGTTAACAACTATAATTAGTGAGAGGTGCGAAACACCAAAGATGACTAAATAAATCCTTAAGAAGCTGTGGGGGAAAAAAAAACATATCATATATTGATGACTCTTTCGCGTAGCTCCAACATTGTGTGAAAGCTGAAGCTACCGAAATCCTAATGGGTTCACATAGAACCTAATGCTTAAATCTCACAACCATTAACAACTTTGTTTGGTGTGAAAAGATCACCAACAACACCGCTCCCTGCAGAAGCATCACCTAGGTGGCTTTAGTTCAGATTGCAGTTGTTGTTTTTTTTGTCAACATAAAAAAGAAAAGGCTACCACAGAAAATATTAATTTAATTACACTCCGAAGATGTCCAGTCAGACGTTTTGTATTAAAACAAGTAAATATCTGTTTTACTTAGGACAAAATCATGAAATGACAGTGTTGTGTGGTTCTTATAACAAATCATCTGTCTGGTTAAGAGGAGAGCAAATATGGAAATCACCATGGGATTTGCATGTCACAAACTAAAACATGCACAGGTCTAATCTTAGAAGGAGTTTAGCAGTTAATAGAGAGTCCTTGTAGACCTTATTACACCCTTGCATCCGGGTAATTAACATTCAGTTCCAGTAAATTCAATTCCCAACGTGTCACTTGTTTTCACTCTACAAAACAATTAATTTGATGCAATCACGTATACGTTCCAATTGATCTTAGCCGTCAAACAATGCAGTTTACATGATTTCAACATGTCTCATTAATTAAAAGTATAATATGACTGTGTTATGTGAGCATCTTTGGGAAAGGCAGATCATGCCAAGTCTCCATCCACCAAATGTGCTCTTCCTGGTTGCTAAATTGGAATCGTTGAACAAGCTTGATGAAAACATCTGCTTCTGATTGGGATCTGTGTTGTTTTTGCAGAGTTTAAGTAGTTTTCAATTACCCTTTAATCCAGTTGCAGTCAATAATAATGCTGCAAATATTGCTGCTAAATCACACGTAAGTTTCAGAATTTGGACTAAACAAACTTGCGTATTAAGTCCCAATCCTTCAGTGCCTTTTGTTATATATATATACTGTGTGTGGAAAAATGTTAAACCCTAATCAATTACTTCACACATAGCACTTATTTTAGTCTTTAGAAAGATTTAGATAGAACATTGTGGCTAAATAAAATATGGTGGCAGTGTTATGCTTTTCTTTAGATGTAATTAGACCTTCTTAAGGGGTGGAGGACTTTATAACCAACCATGAAATACCAATGTGTTTGAATGAAAAACCTCAAATCGGCTTGAAAGATGAAGGATTATACTGAATCCAGCCATATGTCAAAATCAAAAGAATAGTTTCAGTAGTGTTTTATTGTTTTGTTTAAGATTTGTTGAGTTTTTTCAGTGTTTTTGAGATTCACATCACTAAGCTCTAATGTATTAAAACAGGAGTGTACAACTTCTTGGTTCGACAAAAAACCTGGCAGAGCAATGCTATAAAGGAAGTGCATTATAATCATTAGCTAAAAGGTCCACAATACTGAACTTGTATCTGCATTATGCAGGATTGCCTGAATAATTTGAAGATGATAGATGGTCATACCTTATTAGAGACAGAAGAAGAAATTAGGAAATTACATGAAAAAAATAAAAAATCACCCGTCTCCCTAAAAGCTTGAAAGACAAAAAAATAAATAAAAGATATTCCTTTAACCTAATAAATTAATCACTCAACTAATTAACCAAATGAATTATTTCCCTAATCACTGCACCAGCAGGAGTTACTGCGGTCAAAGAACAGCCTCATCTTGGCTGTTTTAAAGGGGGAGGAAAAATGTTTGGGGCAAATTAATGGGGCACTTGCTTGATGTTCTTATTGCAGCTGGCACCGCATTACACAACTTGAAATATCAAACCCAAAGCCTATGTGCATAAAAAAAACACTTGGTTTATGTTTGAGCAATGAAAGAGCAGATAGTGCTGTTATTATGTTTTAAAGATAGAGCAGCTTTGCATTAAAAACAATCCTTGTTAGAACCTCAGAGAGCTTGCTTATGCCGTGGCAAAGACTTTTATTTGGTCCCTGGAGGTTTATCCTAATCTT
The DNA here is from genome assembly GCA_032876305.1 of Orestias chungarensis. Lineage (NCBI taxonomy): Eukaryota > Metazoa > Chordata > Actinopteri > Cyprinodontiformes > Cyprinodontidae > Orestias > Orestias chungarensis. The sequence goes on along the minus strand of JAVLVB010000557.1, from coordinate 7,369,226 downwards.
AATCACGCTATGCCCATGTAAACAGCAACAAGAAGTCAGAGTGGGGAGCAAAATATATGATTTGTTTGGTTAACAATAGCATGTGCTACATAGGACAGCTTTGAAACAAACAGACAACAAACTCGGGGAGGAGCGAGTCGTTTAAGATCCCGACAGATCCCACGTTCAGCCTCACACTCATCTGTCAAAGAATCAAATCGGAGACCTTCCCTGCTGCACTATTCAGTTGTGTTTCCACTTGTAACTAAATCTCTATAATGTTGGAGCAAAAATAAAAGTGAAAAAAAAAAAAGAGTAAAAGAGCGAAGAGGGACAAAGTGCGACAGAGAGCACGAGATGGGATTACAGGGATAATGGCAGCAGATTGGAGGAAGGTCAAGGCTCCAGCAGGACTCTCCACTCCATGTGGATTAAAAGACTTTTACCAAGCCGTCAATAACAAAACGGATGCTCTGTTCCTTGTCCCCGAGTAACCAATCTTAGCCTAACTTGCCCTCTTCCACCCACTAACTAAGCCTGGAAATGAAGACTTGCAGTCTTTGGGCATTAACCACAAAGAAGTGAGGTCACAGAAACACATCGCATCCCCTATCCTCCATCCGGCACAACACCTTTAGGCGTTTTTAAAAGCCGACCCTTTTGGCCACATTTTTTGCTGATCCTCCTCTACAACGGGCCCCGGTTGACCTGCTTCTTGTTCAAAATCACATCAAAATTCAAATAAAACAGCAAGGAGAGACGCAGTCAAAATTGAATGTGTGACCCGAATGAACAGAATGAGATGAGCGCTGGTCAGAAGAGGATTTACACAGATAAGAACAATATGTGGTGTGTGTGCATCACATATTTGCAACAACAGCTGCGTTTAAGAAAGAAATATGAAGATTTGGGGACAACTAGTTTAAGGCTGCTCAGTGTCGAAGTGGCAAGTACAGTCTCTATTTTTAATGCATTTACTTTTACTTGATATAGATGAAAATGAATTAATAAAGTGTGGAGTTTATATAGAAAGGGTTGATCTTGGAAAACCTGTTATAATCACAAAGAAAGGCTGGATACCTGCTCATAACAACATGTCCTTGTATAAGCAGATCTCAAAACACTTAACTGAGTGCCTCATTATCGTTAAAAGACAAAGAACTGTCCTCCTCGGACATAGTACTGAAAAGCCCCTATTGGAGCTGTAAGGCAAAGTTTGTTTACATGATTAAGAGAAACCATCCTGTTGTTCCTACACTGTCCCAAAAGCAGCGCTTGCTCCCCTGCTCTACAGCAGAATAACCCACATTACAAACTCAATAGTTTGCATTGATCGTGTGACTCCAGCCAAGCCTGTCTAACTGGAACAAGTGTGTGTCAACAAATCCCAGCGAGCAGATCCCTTGACAGAGATGCGTTTTAATGAATCAGACGACATGTCGTTCTGCGATATACATTTTGATTTTCTCTTCTGAAAGCAGAGTAGGCCCCGAGGTTATATGGGCCGGCAGCTACAATTTTATTTGGATCCTCCCAGTTAAGCAAAAGTTTCCCCACGGCATACTAATGACGATTTTCACTCAGGCGAGCTCACACATACACTGAGATTGGCACTGAAATATCCTTTTCCAAGGAAACATTGACACTTGTTGAAGGGAAGCTGGAGCAAATTCATAACTGTTCCACTGCCAGGAAAGCTTTAGCAACTGAGACGCAGCATAAGAGGAAATTATTCAGGAAATAATTACGTCTGGCTTGATGCAGTCCGCAACAAGATATTCCTCAAGACAGAGGAATTCTGAAATTAGCTCTGAATGATGACCATTGACAAAACAAAAAAGAAAGAGAGCCAATGCTGCAAGGCAACTAAAACTGGAACATGTGCTTAGGCGGAGATAACCAGGTACTTAGATACTTTGTAGTTCAATAATGATACAAAGAAAAGTTCTAAAAACTTTTCTTTTTCTTCCAGTGTTTTATTTAAATCACCCCGTTTATTAATTTTTCATGTAATAATATATTTCAAAGCCCTGAAAAGGTTAAACTAACAGTAACATGTTCGAGGTCTAAATTAAATGTGATAACGAAATTATTTGGAGTATGTTTTAACATAGAATATATAAAAACAGAGGACTTCTTGCGAGTCATTGCGCTATATTAGAAGAAACCGAAAGAAGAAAAAAAAAACACCACGAGACTCTCTAGGAGTGTTTTTTTAAGTTCCACGCCAGAGACGCGCACTTCTGCCTCTCACCTCTCTTGTCCTGCACCCTGACCGTGATCTCCAGCAGAGGCTCGGTCTCCCGGTCCAGCCTCCTCACAATCACCAAGTCTCCGCTGTCCCGGCTCACACTGACGGGGAAGTTCTCCAGCTCCGGCTCCGCCAGCTCAAACGCGGCCGACGGAAACCTCGCCGGTTTCAGGTTCACCACCACGGAGCCGATCCCAGCGTCCTCCGACACGCTGATGAAAACCTGGCTCTCGGGTTCCGCGACCGATCTGGACCTTCGCGCCGTCGAGGACGCGACGGGACATTGGCGTGGGTTGATTTCCACCGTGACACCTTGACTCGTGCGCGGCGGCCATCCGCGATCCCGCGCGAACACCTCGAACCTGATGGGCTCTCCCAGACCCAGGATGGAGTCCACCAGGAGGATGTCGCCCGTTTTGGGCACTGCGTAAAAGCTCCCGTTCTTGGGCACGGCGAAGTAGATTAGCTCCGCGTTCTTGCCGCTGTCGCCATCCCACGCGCTGAGCGAGCAGATCACGGCGCGCAACGCCGTGGTGTCGTCCAGTTTCAGCTTCATGTCCACGCTGGGGAACACCGGCTGGTGGTCGTTGGTGTCCAAGACGTCCACCTTTATGGACGCCACGAGATGGGATCCATCCTCTCCCTGCGCGCACGGCCCGCAGCACAGACCCAGACTCAGGCTGTACTCAGCCCGAACCTCTCGGTCCAAAGTCTGGGTTGTCTTCAACAGAACATGCCCGCGTTTGTGGTGCGCAAATACGCGGAAATCCTCGCTTCCGTCCCCTGTGAGTTTATAGTGCGCCGCCGCCGAGTCGGACTCCGCGGTGCCGCACGGCCGGCGCGCGTTCAGCCGCTTCAACGGGACGCTGAGCCCATTGACCCGCGAGCCAGGGGACGAGTTCTCGAAGACATGGCCGTGGAAGAACGGCGCGGGCTCCACTGTCCTGTTCGCGGACACGCAATGCATCAAAAACGGTAAAAACGCGAGCCAGATCATGACTGGGTGTCTCTTTTGGTTTCGCACTCCTCAAAGCGCTTCCGCCGCTCCAGCATCCATGTCCCCGCGTCTCCCAGATCCCTTTGGGGAAAGCGGTTTCCTAAAACTTTGACTGAACTGGATGACAAGTGTCTCCTTGCAGCATGCTCCAACTTTGAGTGAGAAACGTGTCTGCGCGTTGGAGTTGTGCGCCCTCCTCTCCTGTTCTCATCAGTCTGCTGCCTCACCAACAAGCGGAGCTGTCTGTGCGCGCTCCAGGAAAAAAGAAATGCTTCTTAAAAGGCGAGTGCGCGCTTACCTCCGTTCTCTTGCTCTGCGATGCCTCTCATGCAGGCAGGGAGGAACATCGGGGAACAGAATCTCCACAGCTATTTTGTTCTAAAAAGAGTAGAGCAAAAGAGCAGCAGCAAAACCCCCCTGTTTGTACTTCTATTCTATTCTTGAGAATGTGGGACGGTACATTTTGCGTTACGCATGATAGAAAAAAAACAAAAACAAACAGTTAGTACAAGATGTAGTGGGGGAAAAAATAAGTATATAAAAAAAAGATTGCCATGAACTTTAAAGAAAAACTCACGCTCACAAACGCGCGCTTGTGACGCTGATCTTGGTTTGTACGAGTCTCAGAAGGATTCCAGCCGACCTCCCCTGCCGTCAGTGATCAATGCCCAGGCTTGCGCATCTAGATCCATCACTCCTCTTTCCAATAACCCGTCAGCCTTGTGGATTAAAATAATGTAAAAATCGATCATCTTGAAAAGCCTCCCGAGGGCAAAGGGAATAAAAGGGCTTACAGCTTCAGGAAAAAAGGCTTCAATGATCCTGTTTAGACGTGTTACTTAACCACTGTGTGTGGAAGTCTCGACTTTAATATTCTGGATCTATTATTTTCTCATACATATTTCCTTTTCACATTGTCAATAGGGAGCCAGCTCGGTGTACACCTCTAACTAATAAATGTGCTATTTGTGGGTACAAGGCATGCAGCAGCAGCATGGTCAGCTTCTCATAGGTACAACTTTGGTCTGCTCACTGAAACACCTACTTATTGCAGACTGTGCAGTTTTTTCGAAGTTTAGGATCAGCACTCCTAAAACGTTTTTTGTAGAAAGGGTTTCCCCTTCTGGTTTTACAATGACATTACAGATCACAGTCAGGATGAATGCACGTTCCTGCGTCTCAGAAGTGTATTTTGTAGTTTGTGTGTATTTGAACTTAAAGCAACACAGATAAAAAAAAATACAAACAAATACAACTGTGAAGAACTAACAAGCATCAATATTTACATTTTAACATCAAAACATACTTCAATATAGATTAGCCCTTTAGTTTGGCTAATAAAAATTTTGTCTGCTGAAAAGAATGGGACAACATTTAATCGAAAACATCCATACTACAGTAATCATTGCAAAGTATCTTGATGGTCCATAAAGTTCAGGTGAGAACTTGTTTGTCACATATCTATTCATCATTTTGTTCCTTTGGTTCATAACTAAGCAGATTTTTAAGTAACTCTGGTTTAACTGACTCTAACTCTACAGGATTAAGATATTTAATATATTTAGATATTTATTCTGCTATAGGCTTAGGCTGTTGGAGAGCAATGTGACCACTTCTCTCTTCTCTTCTTTCCTCTTTTGTCTAATCTGCTTAAGTTGCTGTTATTTACATTTTGTTAACCTTCCTGAGGAAGCTAAAATCCTTTAAGGTTTGCAGCAAGATGTTGCAGATCTTCTATAAGTCAGTTGTTGAGAGTGTCAGCTGTTGGGGCAGCAGCGTTAGAGCAAAGGACCTAAACAGGCACAACAACCTTATAAAGAAGGTTGGGCCTGTTCTGGGGACAAACGTGGAATCTCTGGAGTTGATGATGGAAAGAAGGATTTTACATAAAATCGAGAAAGTCATAGACAAACCTGAACATCCTCTTCATGAGACTGTTACTGTTACAGAGTCTTCAGTCAGAGGCTTTTCTTTCCTTAGTTACAAAACAGAACACTTTAGAAGATCTTTCTTGCCCACAGAAATATGAATAATATGAGAAAAGACTAGAAACTATAGAGCTGGCACTGAGAACTAAGGTTACCAGTAGTAAGAAACACTCAGGTGATGGGTAGCTGGTCCACCACCACTCTTATACTGCTCAGCTCATCAGGATCAACTAGAGACACCTGTGCAGGCTGCACAGGTGCAGGGAGAGGTGCTCCAGCACACAGGAGCTCTGGTGACCCCCAGTGGACAACCTAGAAACGTATTGAAAAGCTAAACCTGACAGATTGATTAATTGACTGTTTTCTCTTGTTCTTCTCTCCATAGTTCCGTTCTGCTAGCTGTGACAGCTTCTTGGAGGAGAACATCAGCTGATACGCTGCCATTGACGCTCTATAACTGCTGCTATAAACTTTTCTTTTTTCAGTTTCCTCTGCATTTATTTAGTCTTCTGTCTCTTCTAACCCCCAGTTGGTTGTGGCAGACTGCTGCTTGTACTGGGCCAGGTTCTGTTGGAGGTTTCTTCCTGTTAAAGGGGAGTTTTCCTCTCGACTGTCACTAAAGGCGTTCTCAGTATGAAGGATATGAACTACGACACAAGCTATTTTTACGTTGTGCTGATACTGGAGGAGCAAATGCTGCAAGTCATTGCAATCTGCTGGGTTCCCTTACATTGGCAACTGTTTTTAACTTATATGTTTATTATGTATTTATGATTTAAATAAATATATTTTTTTCTAAAGTGCCTGGAGACAAAATGTGTTATAAATAAGCTAGATTAGGAATTATCTGCCTAATTTTAAGCTGGGGGGGTTAGAGGTCATCAAGCAGCAATAGACCAAAAGAGAATCAATGGACCAAGAGAATTTCAACAAAAAAAATGTCTTAGTTCACCCACAGCAGTCAAGGACTATAGCATTAAAACTATAAAGATGATCAGGGTAACCCAACCCAACACTTCTGTTGACATTATAAAACATTAAAGTCTGGTCTTAAAATAAAAAAATCCCTGTCATATATTGTCTCAAAGTCACACATCCTAGTATTTTTACTAATGTTAACACTACATAACCTACAGTTCAATGAGTTATTTTTCCCTCATGGACAGATTTCTGTAACATTTTAATTGTTTTAGTTAACTTGTTGCTTGTTGTTTTTTAAATTCCAAATGTCACTGAAGGTACATGCTATATAGTCACCTAAATTAAGAGGGAGATATTTATGAATTCAAATAATTACACGGTTAAGGTTCCCTAGAATCTTTCCAGGCAGCAAGCAGTCTGGCAGACATTTGACCTCCTGTGTAATTGATTTTTACACGATCAGCCTAATACTTTAAGGATCCTTTGTTTCTCTGCAATATCATGTTTTGTGCCATTTGTATTGCTTTGTAAGATTGCACCATCTTCACTGGCTCCGATTGGTCCTACTCCACTTGAGCTTGCAGTACTTGGTTTAAAAAGCTCTTGTGTTTGCACTATGGAGTTGATGGGCGCTGACAGGGGTTAAATGCCCCTTTAAGCAATCGACATTGGTCATGTGGTTTATAAGCGTATTTGAAATACTATATAATCAAGTCTTCAGTGATATGAAGTAAGTGTACCAAGGATTGATATTTTCTTTCAGGGATTGCATGGATGGCTTGTTTTGTTGGGATCTTACAAAATGGCAGTTGACAATCTACTAACAGTGTGGACAATCAGTGAACAATTAGTAGTCTGTTCATAATCCATTTCCACCCTGCTTTGCCAGAATTGTGCCTGTTCCTGAATTTTTACTGAATTCTGATTTGGGAGCTTGGCAAGTAAGGCTGAGTTTGACATCCATGGTACATTTAAAGCAGAATAAAAGCAGCATTTATGACATATTGACATTCAGTTGGATTCTCAAATACATAGTATGCATGGAATCATATAATCTGTTTGATATTTAGCCAATACAGCTCAGATAACTTAATTTAGGATTTATTGAAACATCAAAATATCCAAAAATGCGAAAGGGCTAAGCAGGACTTCTAGTCGGTGAGCAGAAAAACAGGTTTGTACCGTGACAGCAAAATGTTATGATCTATGTTTTCGTTCTGTTAAGTTTGCTGTAGTTGTCTTGTTTACCTTGCTATGAGTAGTTATTGTTTTCTAGTTTGGTTGAGTCTTCGTTTTGTTATTTCTTTTCTGTGTTCTCCAGTTCGTCCTGCTCTATGTCCCTCTTCTCTCTACCTCTCTCTGTGTGTTTTCTTTCAGTCTAAATCTGATCATCACTTGCTACTAATCATCTGGTCATGTTCTCCACTGCTCCACCTCCTGCTCCGCAGTATTTAAGCTTCATTCATTCTTTCACTCACCGCTGGATCGTCTGTTACCTTACTTTACTGTTCGTCTCTGTGCTCCTTCTCCTGCCAGTCCTCACCGTCTCCCAGTAAGCTCCCCTCCTGCTCGCCGGGTTTTCTGTGCTGGTTCTCTCTCCTCTATCATTGTCCTCCGTTCCCCTTCTTAGTTAGTTCTTTAGTAGTTTGTTTCTTCATTGTCTCTGGTTTCCCTCGCGCTCCTCTTTGTTGTGTTATTTCCAATAGTTTATTTCTTCAGTGGTTTTGCTCCTTCGTTGTCTCTCGTTTTTGTAATTAGATTGTTTTGTTGTCTTTATTTTCCCATCCAGCTTTCGTCCGCTGTTTTGTTTATTTATATTGTTTTGATCACAATTCTTAGTTCCCGTGTTCCTCTGAATTGATCAGTTTGTTCTCACTCTAGTTCTTGTACCGCATAATCCCCAGTTCTGTTCCACATTACCTTTGTCTCTGTTTATGTTCATTATACATCTGTTAAAACAAATAATTTATTCTTCACGCAAATCCACCTCTGCTTGAGTCATTATCGCAAACCCTGACACAAAACAGTTTCAGGTGTCAGGCGTGATCAGCAGTCCAAAAACAGAAACGGGTCAATATTCAGACCATCAGAAGATGTAATGTATCCAGAGGGCAAGCCAAGAATATCCAAGAAATACAACTAGATTATGAACCATAAAAACAGGACAGGAAATGCCGGACATTAATCACTCTAAGGTTTTAAATTCTATGGCAGCCAGACTACCAGGATCATTATGATCAATATATTGTTAGTCCTAAACACCATAACTGTCACGTTTAAGCTTCTGACCCACATAAACAGAGGACTCTCAGGAGATCAATTATAATGAATTTATGGCAAATAAATATTGGAGCGATCTTACTTGCAGAGGGTTGATGGTTGACGCCAGGGAGGAGTGAGTGGTGAGTCCTTTTAGCAATAATCAGATGGAGAGATTGTCCAGAGGGCGTGTGCGGCAGATGGAGCAATCCTAGAGCGGGCAGGTTGAGCTGAGCCAAGAGGAGCGGGGAGACCAGATGTATGCGGTTGACCAGAGAGAAGTCTTGAGTGGATTTGAGCACTGGAGATTGCGGTAACCTGAGGTGAGCACAGGAGATGTCAAGGGCATGGAAAAAAACAAACAAAATAAATTAAACTCAAAAACTAGAGAAAGGCAACTGGAGGCAAAACTAGAAAAAACATTGGAGAAAACTCTAATACAATACAACAAGTTTCGCTAGAACCTAGAGATTGGCACTGAGGGCTAGAAGTTACCGGGAGTAAACAAACACTTAGGCGTCGAGTGGCTGATCCAACGCTCCTCTTATACTGGCTCAGCTCATCAATGCCAACTGGACACACCTGGCAGGTGCACTGGAGGTGGAGGGCACTCCAGTAGAGAGAGAGAGCACTGGCGACCCCCTGTGGACAACCTGGAGACGAAGCTGAAAAGACTCACCCTAACAATAACATTTGTCAAATTCCACTAGTTATCCAACTTGCTACTTGGGGAGAGTTGTAACCGCAGATGGTCACGTGGTCTTTGTTTGGTCATGTAATAGTTATGATGGGCTGGTCTGTGGAGTGTTTCAACTAAAGTGGAGAAGCAATGTCGGAAGTGTGGGTGATTTTTATACAGTGTGGAAATAGTAAGCAAACAAATGCATAATTAAAATTATCAGCAATAATAGCAATTTAAATACTGGACAATGGCCTAAATTTTTAATTTACATTTGTGCATCCTTACAATTCACCTGTGAGTATTAAAAATTTATGTTTTCTTTCTATTCAGTGCTACATAACATCCTTAAGGGAACTCCCTTTAATTGAGGACCCATGCTGACCAACATAAAATCATATTCTTACCAATTAGCAAGTATCCTGGTGTGCATTAAGCTTTCCCCACCTTTGGCATTATTTGCTTGATGAATTAAAATTAAGCAATGTGCATGGGTCCATTTAAATTACAATTTGCCATATTATCATTGAAATACCATACCATTGATGTGTTTTTTTAATCATAGTCTGAAGACAGACTTTTAATCATTTTAATAGATTCTCTACAAATTATTTGTCAGCACTTTTATGAAATAAAACTTTTTAGCCTGACTATTTTCTTGTTTAATTTTTCAATCCTGAACAGACACAAAAAATAATAGGAACAGTTACTCAAATGTAATATTAATGGTGTATGAAACTATTTTACAGCAAATAAAGACACATTTTTAGAGCTTACTCTGGAGTAATATTCCTCACTGTGGCGATGACAACAGCCCAGTGAGCATTCATGTCTTCCTCTGATCTCCTTATGTCTTTGTTGTATCTGAAATGATAGTTCATATGCATGAAGCATCTGCCACAACTGTTTGCTTATTCATATGAAATTTTCGGGCCCGTCAGTATCATAGACAGCTTTTGAGCTAATCAACTCCTTGGAAAAGACACATTTTCGAGCGAGGAAGCCAATGGAAATTTTAAAAGATTCAAACAATAAAAACTTCTTAAAGATAACACAGTTGCAGACTCCCTATCAAATTAAAATTTCCCAACAAGGCATTCTATCAATTTAGGGCAGATTATGTACTTGAGATTTAGCTTTGCCAAAAGAGGTGTGTCAGAATTCGTCAGAACTTAAAAATATGTTTGTCTAAACAAAAGACGTAATAACGAACACCTGAAATACTGAATCTTGTTGTTAAAAAAAAAGATAAATCCTGGGTACTTTTAGAGCTCTTATAAAGAACATACAGCCATCTCTAGGTTTTGTGCTAATTGGCACTGTCACAGCCACACATCCAGTCACACTCCAGGCCACAGTCTAATTAACATATTCCACAAGACAGCTCGAGTCACACTCCACTCCAAGCTCCACATCTCAGTGACACTTGCCGTCTCAGCCACAAGTCTTTGCCTCTACCACAGGCACAGTTGCACAGTTACTCGCTGCTTGTCAAAGACTTAAGGGGGACCAGGAGGTACTAATATCTGAATACAATTTCACTCTGTGCGTTGTGTTTACACAAAGCTTGCTTCTGTGAGAATTATGTTAGTCTGCCTATGTCACCAAAAATGTCTAGCTGATGAGGGGGCTTGAGGACCTGCCCCCTTTGCCCCTTAATGCCCAAAGTGCCGTTTCATTTTATGTCTGTGTGTGTGTTTGTGTGTGCATGCCCAAAAAGTTTTTTTTTTGTTTTTGTTTTTTTGAAGGATGAGTAGACTGATGAAGTAAAGTGAGCTATGAGCATCCAAATTTGCACAAACCTCTCACAAGTTGTAGCTGCGAGCCAATCGCGCAAAAAGTGGGTGTAAGCTACAGGGAGCCCCGCTGGAGAAACGGTCGCGGTAAAATAATTTATAGTCTGCATTTTCTGTATTTAACAAAGCCTTTTCATTCACAATATGATTATGTCACCAATTAGTTTAAGCTGGTCCTTTTGGAATTGCGCAATGACACGCTGAAAGAAAACTACTTTATGTATAGGCCTACACCCAGAAAGTGACAAAGCTGAAGCTGGCTTCCGATTAGGCAAATTACTAAAGGGTGATTCCGCTAAACTTTTCTCTAACTTCAGCACTTTTAATCTTTAAAGATGCAAAACTACAAAACAAAAACACTTCAAACCTAGACTATATTATTCTTAACAAGTTTTATAATATTGAAAAATCAGGTTTGGGATTTTTGAACCCTTTCACTGATTTGTGAAACTTCACTAAAGGCACCATTTGAGCACTTTTTTAATATCTGCACCCCATTAGAAGCGCTCCAGCATCACATCTACGAAACACAGACACTTCAAACCTAGAGTGGATTATTCAAAATGTAGTTTAGAATAATTTAGTGCAGGTTTTAAGGGTCTTAGTTTTGTATTATTTTATCTAGAGCAGATTAAATGTGCTGAAGGTAGCAAAGAACTATTTTAGTCATGTCCCGAATCCGAAGCCAACTTCAGCTTTGCCAGGAAGTAGTTGCCTCCCTGCTGGTAGCTAGTTAACCACACACAGCTTGCTATGGGAAAAAAAGTATGTCAGTTTTTTTTTTTTTGTGTTTTGGTCACTGTATGTTTATCTTCCCGTTAGAAAAGTGCATTAGAGAGATATGATTATCTTATTTGTTCCTATTATATTTCACTAAAACTATGAAGAATGCATTTTCATAATTCCAGACTATTGCAGTGTCTACACAACAATAATAAAATAATTTGAGCTTTTGTTTTCTAAACCTCCCAGTTATTTACACAAAAATTAAATAGGCCTATATATGTTAATGTTTATACAAATTATGTAACTTAGACCATTTCTGTCATGCACAAAGTCAAAAGTCAAAATAAATAAATCCACAAAAAATATTTGAATAAGTAATTTCTATATAATTGAATTAATTGTTCCTGCATAGCACTTTAGATAATAAAGTGCAAAGTATAAATGGATTCAATTTGTGGCTATACTGTATAGTTTAAAAAAAAGGTATTACATGTCTATTTTTGTGTGTGTGTGTGGATTAGATTGTAGTTTAAGGATCATGTTTCATTTTGGAGAGATGCGGCGTAAGGAGAGGAGGTTAAAGCAGAAACAAAATTAGCTTTGTGTGGTTGCTATGGTGTGTTGGGATTCCATGTTACATTCTTTATAGTATGAGTTGGTACAATTCAACCAGTTGTACAGCAAAGTAGGTTTTTGTACCATGTTTCAAATCCGTGCTCAGTGTGCCCCTTTTTAACTTTTGGGAACCTGCCCGTCCAAAGGTCTCTGCACGGCCCTGCTCGTTCTTACACATGCTACCAGTGAGGTGCCACTAAATGTATTTCCAAATTTTCAAATGTCCTTGAGGTTTATTTTTGGTTCTGAGTTTGGTCACTCCAGTCTGAGTCTGGATTGATCTCTGCATTGTCACTTCCAAAGTTTAAGAAAGCTGTCAATGCTATTGTAACAATAGACATAATCAGAAATCTGACCTTTGTTAAAGACTTCACATACCTAGAACTGACCTTTATCTTTTGTTCAGATACAGTAGATTTTGTTCTAGATTTCTGTACAAGGTTTATAACCCTGATTAGCATTTCTAATGCTTTCCTAAACAAATAATACTCATCAACATCCAATGATTTGCAATCGGTAATATCCTTCACTGCTTGTTTATTAATGGTTTTCCAGACAAAGAAATACTAAGCAGGATTATAGAAGTTTTTACATACTGAAATCTAGAAGCCTGATTACTAGTAATGACTATTCTTAGTATTGTTATTACAGCAGTTCTGACATGATAGAAAGTAATTTCCATCCATCCAAAATCTAAAATAGCTTTCCCTTGCAGATACAGGTTCTAACACCTGATAAGTTTTCAAGTTACCTTTAGGTCAACAAAGAGACACACTTATGAGTGTGTGCGCGCAACCATTCACCTAACAACAACAACTTAGAAAGAATATTTAAATCAACACCAAAGAACTTTTTGTTTTGGTCGGTTTTGGCGTCCCAATGTGAACAACAGCAGTAGTGTTTTGCCAGAAGAAGACTGCATGTCCAATGAGAACTATGATAAGAAAATAAGAGACAGGGAAGTGATGTATGATGTAAAACAGTCAGCACAATTGTAGTTGTTTGTGTGGCAGGGTTCCTGCCACTCTCCTCAAGATCCATGCAGAACGATCCAAGGCAGGGATTTCTTCTTGCTGCAAGGTGTAGTGTTATTTTTGGATACTAGTACTCAGCAACTACCTCTTAGTTTTATTTTTTTTACCAATTTATCACATCTATTGTTTCAGTATTGAAATACAAGCTTTTTTAACATATGTTAGTTTGTCAATAAAACCTTGATTTATAGCATGAGAATTATGAATCAAATTGCACTTCACAATGTTCAATTGACAAAGGCTAATCAATTTTAAATATAATTATGCAACCTTATTAACCATCTCTGTATCATATTACATTTTTATAAGAATGCAGAAGGGTTTAAGGTAATGTTAATTCTGTCAGAATTTATAAAGAGAAATTGGGTTGTGAAAATATCAAAACATTTTCAACATGTGCAGGTTCAAAGTTATTTAAAACATAAAATATTTTTAAATTTGTGCATTAAGGACGTTTTTATTGTAGAACATGAAGAAATCTCGTAAATGTTGGACTAGTTTTCAAAAAGCGACTGTTTTGCTTTGGAGAGCTACAACGCATTGCAAAATGCAACACAAAACATTTTACAAGGACAACCCACTGATGTCTCAAAGTCAAGACTTCTTTAAAGATCTCAGTAAATCCAAAATACTTCAACAGTATCAATATGGAACACATGAAACTTTTAATCACTGGACTGGCTCCCTGTTTGTAAAAGGATAGATGTTGAAAAGTTGTTAGTTTATAATGCACTGAATGAAATAATGTATGTTACCTCAACTTCTGATATGTGACTGTGAGGACCCCTGCTGACTCCTGCTGTTTTTTTTAATAAAATCTCACAGAAACTGTTTATTCTTTTATTTTAGGACTGATACTGGATCACCCATGAAAGCTAATGCTGTTTTTACAAGGTCATTTTTATTAGTTATTAGCTATTTATTAGTTTTACATTTCTGTGATGGAGAGCTCCAACCCATTAGATTATTGATATTTATTTAAAGAACAAATGCTTTTTGGTTTCAGTTCTTCCTTTCAGTTATATTGACATTTATTTAAACATTCTTTGCAGTGGGACCGGCCATCCTTCCTGGACAGCGGGAATGTGGGGAAATGTTAGTTTGTTTAATTGTTTAGTTAGGTTAATTGTTTGTCAGGTGTGTCTCTTCAGCAGGGTGAAGCAGCAAAGGGAGACAAGTGCTCCAGTTGCTATTAAAAAGCTCCTGGAGCATACCATTCTCAATTAAGATAGGTAGTGCTCTGAAGAGTTATGATAATTTAAATGTAATCATTGATTGACCTTAGATTAGTTCTAATAATTTGCATGCATATAAATATTTGTTGGTACCATTTATTGTTTTGTTAGGTTTGTGTAAATTATTACCCCTTTACTTTGTATGAGTGGAATTGCCCAATGTATTAAAGCCATCTTGTTTGTCTCACTGGTGAGGGGTGTCGGTTCAAATACTACCTATAGTTTTAAATAAACCCCATCTCAATTGGAATCTGTTGCCTCGCCTCCTTTCCTGAATGCAGAGCCCCTGCCGGTCGAAGTGACAATTTCACTATCCCTAAGGTTTCTACTATATATAGACACAATGGCTTGCCAAATCGTTCTTACCACATGGACTTTTCCATATTCTGATACATTGTAACCCCTAACAAATCTAATTCATTGGGATTTTATGTGAAATAACAACAAAGTGGTATGTAATTGTAAATAAAAATATAGTATTTGAAGGATACTTTATAAATGAAAACATACTTTAAAAAGCACATTCTAGCACTGCAGAGCATGATGCTCTCACCCCCAAATTTGACAGTGTTTTCAGAGTGTGTTCAAATGAATGTGCAGCATTAGTTCTCCATCATAGCCAAAAAGGTAAATATTCTGGTCTGATTAAAGACCTTCATCCACAAGTTTGCGTTGTCCACAATACTGCTTTAGGTACACTACAAATGGCCTTCTTATGATTTTCCTTTAATAATAACTTCCTTCTTATAACTCTCCAAAATGTAACATATTTATGCAGTGCACAACTTATAGTTGCCCTGTAGACAGATTCCCCCAGCTGAGACCATAGGCCTCCTGGCTGCATCTCTGATTAGTGCTGTCTTTGTTTGCACTATAAGTTTAGTTGAATGGCCTCATCTTGGTACTTTTACACTTGTGGCATGTTCTTTACATTTCTGGATGATGGATTAAACTGTTATCTACGAGTCTAAGCCAGCTGATCTTGTCCGTCAAATTCATCATACTGTTTGCTACCCAATATTATATTGACAAAACTGTTCAGGCCATCACAGAGCAGCTGTATTTGTACTGATTTTAGATTACACACAGGTGAACAATATTTTGTCATGAAATCAGGCAACTTCTGAAGGAGATTGCACTTAGATCATTGCAGTCAGAACAAAAAACACAGCCTTTATATTTTGCAAACCAGTTACTATTTTTTTATATGCAACAACTTTCTCAAAGGAGATACACATTTATTTTCATCTCAAAATTGTACACCACGTTATTCTTTCACATAAAATTCCAATGAAACAGATTAATGTATGCAGTTGTAATATATATATATATGCATAGGACAAATTTTCTTGTGTGTAATAGTTTTAGTATTTTCAAAACTTAAAATTCAAACTGTCACCTAGTAGATTGTTTCGGCATTCATTTACAGAAGGAAGATGGTGGCCAGCTGGTTCTTACCTAGGTCGATATAAATAAATAAAAAGCCTCCCAATATATATTGAGTTTCAAATACAACCCTGAAATACACACTGCTACAATGATTTGGCTTCACCATGGGGAATTGAATAACTTTGTGTGTAGTCAGTAATTACCTTGTTGGGTAAACAGTCCATGTTGTTCTGTTGAGGCTGAACAAATTCTAAAACTTTGAGGATGTGATAAATATCCAGGTAGACAAATTAGGGATCAAAGGCTCAGGCTTAAATAAAAATGCTCAATGCAGTCAGAGAGCATTCAAAGGATATGGTCAGAAGCCAAGCAAAATTTCAGGACCATTAGCCATCGCACCTCACTCCTTTCACAGGGGTTGAGAGCATATGATCTCACACTGACAGCAGACCAGGAGTTTTTATAGGCAAGAACACATGGCGAGCCATCAGCTACCAGCAGAGGCGCAGGTGAAAGCAATGAGCTAATCAGTAGGTGATGAAGGGTCTGTGAGCAGAGAAGCATCATTAATCATGACACATTGTAACATATGTTTGTATTAAAACCCCTTTGGTCTGACACAAGAAGACCCGATCAAACTGATTTAACAAAGAGTGTTAAGAAGTCACAGAGAATGTCTTCTTAATGGTGTTTACAACACAGTCTAAGTGTACCTGCAGCTGTTTGTGAAAGCTTAGAGGTCCCAAGTTTTGAACAGATCATGAAGCACTTGGCAATTCATTTAGAGCTTAGGTGAAATAATCTACCAACAGGAAAACTATTAGTTGTGAAATAAACAAATACGGAAAAGGGAAAAGAAGAAAGTCCTGCAAACGTGTGAAAGATAGTGTTCTGGTTACACTGAAATTGATGCACATAGTAACACTGCACCTGATCCTGATCACATCATCTTAATGTAGGCCAAGACCTCAATTTTCAACACAGGTATTACCAATAGCAAAATTATACATATGATTTCATCTTCTGTCACTGTCATGTTAGAAATATGCGAGGTTGCACATTCAGAAAGTTTGGCCTCTCTGTGTTTGATGATAATTCTGGTCCAAAAATGCTGTCATATTTAGATCCCTTGGCTGCCCTTGTCGTGAAGTTTGGCTTTCTACAGCTGAGAGCATCAAAGTGAGAACAGTTGGCAGTAAACCTGTCATCTTTTATTCATTATTATGACAAGTGACAAACCTCACAAAGGACCACTCAAATCCATGTAGACTCCCTAAATCTCAATAAACTGGAACGTCAATCTGTCTGTGGCTCTACCAGGCAGTCTGGAGTTTGTCCCCATTGAGCAAGAACAAGCTGTTAGAGCGACAGAAAACACAGTCTTTCCTAATTTGTATTGATTATTCCTCCTACCCAGTCGGCTCAACCTTAATTTTCTGTCTATATGTCATTGTCCTCCTTCTAGTGTCCTCTCTATCTCATTGTTAAAAAAAATTTCCATTGAAAGATAATCAACTTTGGAACATTGTGACACTGCAAAAAGTCCAAAAGATTTTAGCATCCATTGAACATCATGTAAATGACTGTTGATGCACACACAGTGGTACAGGAGAGCAGATATGACCTTGTTGGGGTTTTTAAAATGACTGACATTGAAAAAGGAGGTAGGTGTTGGTTCATTATCTGAATACAATTTTCTTCTCTCTCTCTTTCACCTGCAACAGGCTAGACCATCAGGGGAAATATCCTTATAGGATGATAAAGAAAACACAGACAGGGAATATGCTCAACAGCGCTTTGGAGGAATGCCAATTGGACTTTGCTGAAAACACAATCAGGAGATCCACCAAGCTGTAAATTGCGCAGCTATAATGTGCGTGTATGTATATGTGTAGAAGTGTACATATGGATGTGAGTGTCCTATAGAGTGGGTAGGGACATTTGGGAATTTTAGCCTGGAGCTGTTAACTCTATACCTAACCACCCAAAAAAAAAATAATTTTTGATTCCAATGTTGCCTGTGTCTTCCCATGAGACTTTGTAAGATAAGGTTGTGATCCAACATTTTGAATCAGTTAGCAAGTGTTATGTTCAACACTGTTTAATGAAAATAAATATCTTAGGTCAGAATTTTTCTGTTTATAAAAATTTTAACATTTTTGTGTTGTTGTAAATACATAAGTATGTATATATAAGATGGTTAACTACTTATCAGCTGTGCTCCTTATGAACATATTCATATCCTACTTTATATTTAAATTCTTTGTTACTGCAGCTCAAAACAGGGTTCATAGCTTTGTTTTGTGTTGAGATTTAAAAATGAAGCAACCGTAATTCATTTCTAAACTATCTTTGATATAAATGTAATTCTTAAGAATTACTTTGAAAAAGAAACAATTACATTTGAAGGACAAAAAATTGAAAAGACGCAAAAACAAGTTGTTGCACCATTAAATAATTATTTTACTAAAGTCAAGCTGCAGTTTCAGCATTTAAGAGTTGGAATATAATATTTGCCACATCTTTACCTTGCAAAATTTGTTCATTTCCTGAAAGAACCTGTCTAAAGTTATTTACTTCGGATTTTAATAAATGTTTTTTTTAGCTGACCACAAGCCTGAATGTTTTATTTTAAAGAAAACACCTAATTGCTTCAAATCTACTATTTAGCCAAGACTTTGGAGAAATAGAAATGTGTTGAAGGTTTTGCTAATTTTTCATTGTGTTGCATTGTGTTAAGCTGCTTGGCAGCCTCCAAGACCAGTTTCTGTCTTATCTTTATGGCAGTCTTAGAAACATTTTCATATTTGTTAATATACATCTATAACTCTTTCTTCAGTAAACCATGCAGTGTATGTCAAACTTGTAACAAAAGTACAAAAGCTTATCCAAACGCACCTGAAAATAAAATCCTATATTAACATGGGCTGAAAGGTCACATATAGATAAAGAAAAAAATACTCCAAAAATATAATAGTATAGTTTTTAAATACACTAATGGACAGAGAAGTTTATTATATTTAGGACATAAATAATACAATTTCTGACATATTATCACTTTCAGTATCATCACATTTAGAAAAAGGGAGAAAAAAAAATTGTAATAATTTAGTCTGACCTACATAAAGAGAACTTTGGTCTGACTTATCTTCAGACATTGAGAAAATAAGGGGCATATGCTTTTTTTTAGTACAGGTAAGCTTTCAGTTTGAACAATATTTATCTTAATATGTCCATCCATGGCTTTTTTTTTTACCTGATGTCATTTGGTTTATGAATCAGAACATAAAAGTTTAAAGCCAGACAACAACTAACAGTGTGTTGTGCCAGGTGGCAGATATATGCCAAAAAGGTCACAAAACAGCTCTTTCTGATGTCACTGTGCTAGATATATGTCGGCCTAATTGTGTGTGATAGAAATGTTTGTACCCTGTGGAAAGGAGGATAAAACATGTATCTTGGTTTGCTGTCACAGTCTAATGACTGTCATGGAACCTGGCATCAGCTGAACAAAGTAATTGTTGTTCCAGCTTATTCCATGCTGCAGATGGTCAACTCTAGCTCATTAGTGGTAAGACTGATTGGACAGCAAGCCAAATAAAAAAAACACGACTGCTGCTGCTGCTGCAGAGATGTTGAAACGGTAGCACAACTCCCGTCAGACTCACAGCTGTCTCAGGGAAACAAAATGGCAACAAAATGTATGAGAATAGGTAACCTCCCCACTCTTTAACACATATAGCTCATGACACTACATGTGTTGCAGAAAAAAGTTTGGTTGCAAAATGAAATAAAAGGGAAATGTAAGAGACAGGATGAAATACTATTTGCACAATGCACATTGATATTCACATTTTCCAAATTTCAAATATACCATTGACAATTTCATTTTAGAGTTTACTAAAACCACGTTTATTAGCTATTTAATTCAACCTCTTAGTTGATGAAATCAAAGAATTATGAATTAAAAAGACTACAGCGCTATATTATTTACTTGTCTTGAGTTCTCTGTTCCTGCTATTTTTCATGTTGCTTCCCTGCCCCTCTCGCTCGAACTGACTGCTGATTGCTAATTTTTCCCACCAGTACAGCTGTCCTTCTGCTCCATCTGCTTGTGCTGAATGCTCCCACCTGTGCTGCTGCCTACATAATATCTTGCTCTGTACTCAATGCAAACTGTCGGTTCTCACCCTCGTACCCAGATTTGTCTACCGGGCCATTTTTCTGCCTCCTGACTGTTGCTTTTTTCTGCTAGATGACTAGAGAGTGAGAAACTTTAATTTTGCCGCTGAAACTCGTTTTATTTTATTATTCTATTTTTTGGCAATAAATATTTTTTTCAAGCCGTTACTGGGTTGTAGTTCCAGCCCCTATTCATACTTTCATCTTAATAGTCTGGGTGAAGTTATGTTTGCAAAATTCAATTTAGATGATGGACCGTTAACCTTTTAGTTTACTATGATAAAATATCCAATAAACTAAGTAACAAGTATTACATTTACATTTATGCATTTAGCAGACGCTTTTATCCAAAGCAACTTACAAAAAGAGGGTTTAATATTGAACTACGACGCAATTTACTCAGTTACCTGCAATGTGCTAGGAGAGGATTTAACATTAATGATTACACTCATTTACAGCATTTAGGTAAACAGAGCAAGCCCAAATACCATACATTGAGTGCTAATTAATCATATCAAGGATTTCTTGAAGGTGTAAAGAGAATCTGATGCTCTGATAGTGCACGTAAGGTTGTTCCACCAGCGAGGAACTGCAAATGAGAAGAGTTTAGATTGACCTGTATGGGGCTTTGGTCGTGTTAGTTGGCGCTCCTTGGAGGAAAGGAGGGAGGGCAGTGATGTAAGGCTTTAAGAGGGTGTTGAGGTAGATGAGCTCTGATCAATCAAAAACTCTGTATGCCAGCAATAGTGGTTTGAGTTTGATACATGCAGCTAAGGGAAGCCAATGGAGTTCAGTGAAAAGGGGTGTGACATGCGCTCTGTTTGGCTGGTTTAAAACCAAGCGAGCTGCAGCATTCAGGATCATCTGTAGCGATCTCACAGCACAGGCTGGAAGACCTGTTAGGACGGCGTTGCAGTAGTCAAGAAAGGAAATGACTATGGTCTGAACTAGGAGCTGTGTTGCATGTTGAGTTAGATATGGCCTAATGATCATGATGTTGAATAGAGCGAAGCGACACGATCGAGCTACAAAGGCAACCTGATCCTCAAAGGTCAACTGATCATCGATCATGACGCCCAGGTTTCTTACAACCTTAGTGGGTGCCACAGATAGGGAGTCTAACCTGATGCTGATGTTTTGGTGAATACTTTCCTTGGCTGGGATGACAAGCAGTTCAGTTTTGGAGAGGCTAAGTCGGAGGTGGTGATCTTTCATCCATTAAGACAGGCTGAGATTTGCGTTGGTACCGAGAGGTCGTCTGGAGGAAAGGACAGATAGAGCTGGGTATCATCTGCATAGCAGTGATAGGAGAAGCCCAACACTGAGCCTTGGGGCACCCTTGTTGTGAGGTGGTGTTGCGTCGATGTTTGGCCTTGCCATGCCACCTTGAAGGATTGTAGGATTCAAACCAGGAGAGTGCACTTCCTCAATGCCCATGTCTGCCAGCTTGGTAAATAGGAGGCTGTGGTTTACAGTATCAAATGCAGCCAAGAGGTCCAGTAGGATGAGAACTGATTATTGGCCTGTCGCTTTGGCTGCTTTTAAGGATTCCGTTACTGACAGGAGTGCCGTTTCCGTGGAGTGATCACTCTTATAGCCTGATTGGTTATAATCAAGGAGGTCATGTTGGGAGATAAATTTCGTCACCTGCTTTGAGACAGCTCTTTCGATGATTTTACTACCGGTCGGTAGTTCTCCACTTGGGTGGGGGCTAGGTTTTTTTTTTAATACATCTCTTGTACCTTGGTGATATATTCAGAGAGGTACAAGGTATTTAAGTGAGAATCAAGGCATGAGAGGAGTGGTCAGAAACACTTCATCGACAATGGATCCTTCATTGACCTACTTCTCACTTCCTGAATGGCTTTCAGGTGAGAGTTTCAGTCAAAACAGGAGATCAACAGGTACAATTTAGTGGGTAAGTAAGCAGAGAATTTAAAAAGCACTTACTCTTCTTAGTCAGTAGTCCCTCTGAGATATTCAGAGAGGTACAAGGTATTTAAGTCGAACCCAACCCCTGGGGGTTTAGATAGAAACCAAAGTCTTAGGGGAGTGTTCAGAATCACTTCCCTAGAAAATGGAACCCTAGTCAATGGCTCCTAAATTGACCTAGTTCTCACTTCCTGAATGGCTTTCAGGTGAAAGTTTTAGTCAAAAAAGGAGATCCACAGGTACAATTTAGTTGGTAAGTAAGCACAGAATTGAAAAAGCAGGCACTTACTCTTCTTAGTCAGTAGTCCCTCTGGATTTGGATGGCTGTAAATCTCTAAAAATCATGTTCCTTTGTTTTCAATTACATTATCTTTGTCTGATATTAAAATATTTTGAAATACTTGCAAAATGCATTTAAAAAACTCAGATAGAAATACTTTTTACACACTTTATTTGAATATCATAGTTCTTTGCATATTTATTTTCCAGGTGGCTCACACTTATAGTGTGTTCACAGAACACAATAAGCAAGGTAGTGCTAAAACAGTAAATGTTTAGGTTAAGATATAAAATTATACAAAAAAGGCCCAATGAAATAAATTCCAAAGAGATACAGAAGCAGAAATGACTGGCACCAGTGGCGAACCATGAGCACTACAGCTAGGCCTTCACCCCTAGCCACCGTTACACACCACCCATGGGCTACGATTAATTGAAAGGGTTTACAAACTGCAATCATCCAATCAAAGATGACAAGTATGTAAACAGTAGGCAATAACATCTACAAAATTCTCCACAACAAGCAACCTGCTCAACATTAACTTCACAACACCGGACATACGGACTCGGACACCAAGGCTCATTTAATCACCATGGACAGGTCTTTAAAACTCACGGCGCATCAGAAATCACACACACACACCAACTGAGTCAAATAAATTAATGAGCATCATAAAAGTAAAATCTCATTTCAAATGCACAATATGCCAAGCACCATTATGCACCATTACGCATATCAAACTCGAGGCACAAAAATCCAACCGCAAACAACAGGGATCAGCTGACCTATTTAATTAAACTATTTGTGCTCGCATTTTTACACAGAAAACCTCTGCACTTTAAAAATACTGAATGTCCCAGTGTAATATTAATCCTATGTGAATAATAATCAAAATGACTTTTAACATGTAATATTACCTTATTACATGAAAACAAAGTCCATCCGCCGAGCTATTAAGCTAGGCACAACATCACTCTGCTCTTTAACTCCCTATCACGGTCTCTTACCACTGTACATCTGAGATTGAAGTTAGGACTTCCGGAAGGCCTACAATCTTTTTTTTTCTTTCCCGCCCACTCAAAATCAAACTATGATTGGTCAAGTCACCCTTAACTCTGACAATGAGACACACAGCTTGGCCTTCTTCTGGAAATCCTAACCAATCAATGAGCATATAACCAGGTCTTGATAGATTCTGACAATTCTGATTGGATAAGATGTTTTTCAGGACAGTAGCCCTTTCATTACTGACGTGAACTTGGCAGTAGACTTACAACCATAGAATGTAGATGAGAGAAAATATATCAAATGCATTATATAAGATTAAATTATATTAAATAAATAAAACTTTTAATTTTTATTTTTTTTAAATATACAAATAAAGTTTATTTAATACAACCTATTGTTTGGTCCACAAAATTTCTAGGCCTTCTCTGAAGGCATAGAAGGACCTAAGGGTCCCCCACTGACTGGCACACTTCTACACAAACACCACCTGAGAACATAGGTAGAATAATAAAGACTAGCTAAATGGCCTAGAGGAGCGGAGAAGGATGTGCACTGAATTTACAAAGACTGTGAAATGTGGAACCCACATTGCAAGGTGACTTGTCATCCCACTGATCCATAGCACCCCCAATGACAAGAAAATATCTAAGCAATCATTTACAGTTGATGAAACAAAGAGTCTGATCTCACCTAACACAAACATTTGTCCTAAGTGATTCAACTGCATCCAGAGTAACGACCGTTGTGGACAATGAAGTTTGCATATATCCAGGGACACAGAGAAGGACTATAAATTATCAGCATTTACATCTATTCAAATGAGAGATTTATTTATTTATTTTAATTACAAGTGGATATCATAATTCCCTTTGGATTAGTTATTTTTCACGATTGCATACATAGGTATGTTGCAAATGGAAACAATGTTTGATAGACATTTTAATTCTTCATTGAAAATATTTTAAACAGCTGATAATCAGAGCTGCTCCTTATTAGGTAACGATTTTAAGGGTTTCAATATGCAACACTAAATACTAAAAATATAGAAGAAATCGTTAATATATCTCTAAAAGTAGTCTCATCATAAGATCAGCTCCAGGGTTACAAAAGAAGGGCTTCAGTTACAGAAGAAGGTCTACCATTAAAGCTGTGTAATATCACTTTAGGTCCTAGAGTAGTTATCACATTTAAGGGATCATGGAATAAATTAAGTACATAGAATAGTTTAAGAGCTCATGTTTCCTTTGGCAGAAAATGTTCTTGAATTGTTCTTGAAATGGATATTTGACCACAAGCACATCAGATTTGTCTTTCCTTGTGAATATGACTTAAGAATCTAACAAAAATTATGCAAAAAACTAAACTCCCGATAAATTAACATTAAAAGTATCTGTTTAATACAATATTTTTTCTGGAAGTAAACCACACTGAGGTGAACATCCTAATCTAACACAGTTTTATTTATTAAACATTTTCAGCACATTTGAGCTGTATTAAACACTGAAAACAACTTGAATTTCATTCATCTTTACGCTCTGAGTTTTCCTTATTTTGTGTTTTGAATCATGCTCATTAAGCACATGCACGTTCCTGGTGTATGTTAAGCATCATAGACTTGTGTGCTTATGTTTCCCTTCAACTCAAGCAGTGAAGCACATATGTGCTTACACATAAAACATTTGCGCTTGTTAAATATGTTTCATTCAAATGTAAGACTCGCTCTGTTCCTGCTGCTTTAGAATAAATCTGAGGATTTGATCATAGACTGGTTATAGTAGGTTATTTGTGGATTGATCAGTGATTTATATCCAATTTAATTCACTATTCCTGAGAGAAGTGGGAGTTCATTAAATAAGCTTGAAGAATTTTATTTTGGTTTTCAAGCACTTAGACTCTACAGATATGTTGTATAAACATATAAACCCTAGAGAAAAAATAAAAAAATGGGAACCACAAATGTATTCGAAGCCAATTTCTTCAAAAATAAAGAATAACTAAATAATTGTAACACTGCCAACTTCTTCTTATGGTTAACAACAGTTTTAACCCTTTTATCTTTTCCCTAATAGCTTGGCATTGCATTGAGTCCAGTATAACGATCCGGGCGTAATTAGGGACATCAAGCAATCTTAAATTGAACCTGTCAGACAACCAGAAGCAGGCTGAAATCTTGTAAAACAGCTAACTTAAGGGTTTGGTTAAAGCCATTGAGTAAAATAAAAAAGTGCTGGTCATTATTCTTCCACGGTGACATAAAAGACTTGCTACATTCATTTTTTGGAATGCTTCATGGCCGTTGCTACCTTGAACTATGGTACAATCAGTAATTTAATTGAGGGCAATAGGCTTTATTAACTTTTGAACTTTGGGCTTGTGTATGAGGGGTAGACCACAGGAAAGTCCCAAACTTACTAAAATAGCGACCTATTATTTCCGAGAACATTTAAGACATCTTTCCGAATCCTGTAAGTGCATGATTTGGTGTGATTATTAATATAGTACCATATACAGTCCAGTATCAATATTAGACCAAGGTGCTGATGTTTCATGTCCTATGTTTAATGAGCATAGCATGGAATCTTTTCCATGTGAATTCAGTGTCATTATCAGGCCTGAAGCACCTTGTCATACGTTTTTGCAACCTTATCTTGTGCAGTTCAGGACACAGTGCGAGTTTTTTTTTTTTTTTTATCTATCATCTAGAATTATGATTGCTACCTCACTGTTTGGCATTTCACTGGGGCGATCCCTTCATGGCTGGAACCTAGGCAACGTTGTTTGTTGTTTCTCTAAAGGGTGGTTGTGACACAATTCCGCGGCAGGTTGTACCTTGTATGATATGCATGTGACAATAGAGCTTCTTATTCTGATTGTAAACACTCACCTTTACAACAAGATTACTACAGGCACCATTGAATGGCCTTTCCAATCATCTTGTGGAAGAGTTGTGAAAAAACCCAGTACAAATAGCACACAAAGTTTATGTGGAGGTCTCTGGTAGTTGTTAAAATGAATGTGTCTCTATTCATTTGAATAGCTTGAATAGCTTCTTGGATGAGAGCATGGGCTGAGATGCAATTACGCTCTACAACTGCTGCTATAAACTGTTTTTCAGTATCCAGTGCATCTATTTTAGTTTTCTGTCTCTTCAAACCCCCAGTCGATTACAGCAGATGGCTGCATATACTGAGTAAGGTTCTGCTGGAGGTTTCTTCCTGTTAAAGGGGAGTTTTTTCTCTCCACTGTCGCTACATGCATGCTCAGTATGAGGGATTGCTGTAAAGTCAATGACAACAGAAGCCTTTGTTTCAGTCTACTCATTCCAGATGACTGAATGCTGCAAGTCAAAGATTTCATTCAATCTGCTGGGGTTCCTTAGATTGTAAACTCTTTCAAATTGATTTGTAAGATTTTAATGGATTTTTTTGTAAAGTGCCTTGAGACATCTGTTGTAAATTGGCGTTATATAAATAAACTGATTCTTGATTCTTCTTGAATTTATTAATAAAGGATAGTAAAAATCTATAAATCAAGGAATCAAGGAATCAAGGAATCAAGGAATCTTTATTTGTCATCACATCACATGTGGTACATGAGGTGGGACGAAAATTCTAATCCCCCAGTCCAGTTTTCACCCTGATAGCAATTTTAAATAATGTAATAAAATATAGGAATATAATAACTATGCGAGAAATAGGATTTGAGCTACACAAAATCTACAATATGGACACAGAATAACACAATATGGGACTTTGGACATAGCAGCATTGAGGATCGGAATGCAAACATATAATACATTATAAATTCTAAAGAACTATACG
>JAVLVB010000557.1:7274398-7342094 GCA_032876305.1 Orestias chungarensis | reverse complement strand
CACACACACACACACACACACACACACACACACACACACACACACACACACACACACACACACACACACACACACACACACACACACACACACACACACAAATGGACACAGCGTTTCTCAGGTAAAGGTTATAGACTTGAAGAATGTTCTCATTACGTCTTTGTTAAATCCAATCAGTACACTACCTGCACCTTGGAAGGTGCTCAATGTGTGTATGTGTGCAGATATGTGTGCACATGCAGATGTGCAGATAATGAGCTGTTAGAGTGTGAACTTGTGTGTTGAAAGCCAAGGTGGTCTCGAAAAACTCTAGCAACACTTTCCCTTACCTTAACCCTCCTACTCCTGAGTGCATAAGATGGCGGACAATTATATGTATTAACATCTCTTGCTGTCACTCACAAACTCATTATAGCATGAGCTATGCAGGAAAAATGTCAAAACATACTATAATTACTATAATATAAGCTAAGCAGCACAAACAAATAATTTGAATGAAACAAAACAACAACATTTGACAAAGGCAACAGAAACAATTTCATGATTGTCCTTTAAAGGTCAATTTAAGTGTCAGCCATATGACACCAGGTTAGAATATAAAAATTGTCAAAGTGTCTCCTGTTTGCTTATCTGTATTAAACTATTAATTTAATTTGTTAAAATTGCCCTTTGGATTGTGTTACATTGCTCACAGACACATTTTAACTGATATAGCAAAATATTTTTTGTCATGTGGAAGACCCAGTTGTATAAAGGTTTCAGCTTTGAAACCTTAGGATGTTACTTCAGCATTCATTTAAAACATATTCTTCTTAAAATTATCATCTACTATATGAAGTGCATCACTCTAACTTCGAGCAAAACACCCATATGACAAGATTCTACCATCTATGTACATCATGTTTTAGGAGTTCGCATGGTTTGCACGATTTAGCCTTTTTATTTACATATGGTGATTTGTAAAATTTCCAAACACTCACATTTTACTTATTTAAAATGGCAGTTCATGTCCTAAGCATATCAGGAGCCGAGACAAGATGAAAGGTTGTGATTATTTTTTTTTTTTCAGTTTTAAAAATTGTATGCTGGATGATCCAGTAAACTGAAAAAGATAAGTAACGTGATTAGACGAGAGCCAGGGAGTAAATGGAATTAATAGTCCAAAACAGTCCAAAACAAATAGCTTTTCAAAGAGTTTTTTAACAATAAAATAATGTAAATGGTAGACCACCTAAAAACTGCATTTTGAATGAGATTCAATGTCATATAAAATCTTAAATGAACATTATTTGTGCTAATTTCTTTTAATACACATGAAGGTAAAGAAATTAAAAATTAACTTCTAGCTAAATTGTATGCAGTTTCCAACAGGACAGCCAACGTTATGCAAGAATGCAAAAGAAAAAACTGTACAGGGACCCAGGAAGGTTTCGTCAAGCATTCATTAAAAAAAGAAAACGTTTGTTCTTTGGAACAGCCAACTTTCTGTTGGCTCTATATTGCAGGAGTGTTTGTGCCGGGTATTTCCTGTGCTCTACTGTGGCAAATGTGTATTTTTTTTATTTGTTATGTCTTATCAGTTTCTGCCATCTGTTTGAAAAATATTGAAGGAAACAACAGACATTGGGCAGGTAAAACAGGAAAGGAAAGGTAATAACATCAGGGTTATTTTTTTTTTCAATTGTGGCCTTTATAAGAGTAGAACCTTGTGTCACAGAGCTAATCAAAAAAAGTGAGATCAGACCATAGCTTTGCTGCTGATATAAAGGGATGGTTGCTCATAAAGAATGGATTTGTCATGTACAAAGACTTCATGCAACCATGCAGGCTGGAATCCTGGTGAGTTGCCTGATGAACTGTTGCGCATTAGGGGTATGTGTTATATTTGGATGGATTCCCTCAGGAGAAAAAGTGTGAAAAACATCCTACTTTTTTATTTATTTAAGCAAAGGACGAATACATTTAAAATGTCATTAGAATCTACAAAATGTATTTAAAAATTGGAAATCAAGATGCTATGTTTAACACGGGTGACCCACAGAGACCAAAATGAAATTTCAATAATACTTAAATTGGAGTTTGGCTTGTATTTACAGTTTCCTGCGGTCGAGAGTTGTACCTGGAAATTAGGTCTCTAACAGAACTTCGCTAAGTCATTAAAGTACCAGGGATATTGGAGAAAAAATATTCAAGTTTATTTTAGGTGTTTTTTTTAAAAATGCTTTAAGTTAAAGGCGGTAAGACCTAAAAATTATCCTTAATTTCTCTTATGTAAATGGTGAATAGATTTTTTTATTTCCTGACCCCACCTAAACCTTTTGGGATCCTGGCCTATGCATGAACCTTTGTAACCGAACTTGTAAACCTTTATAGTAAAAATCACAGTCAATCAATTACATTAATCAATATGCAAAATATTATTTTAGGTTAGCATCTCATTTACTTTATATTTTTAAACATATTTTTGAGGACCCCTACACTTACAAAGATAGGCCTTTCAGTATCAACTCAAAGGCAGTCATTTAAAATACTTAGGAGAAGGACAACCCAAAAGCCCTGGGAACATACAGTATACTCTGAATGAGCTGTACATATTAATGGGTCATTTGGATTAATGTTTTGACAAGACGGCTCTTAGCTATGCAGTCCACAAAACATTCTTCCCTCAGAAGGGCATTACAAAGGCGTTGTTAAAGAAGAAAGCCAAAGACAGTCACGTTTAGCAGATGGTTTTTTGAAAGAAGGTCCTCTGGTCAGAGAATAAAATATATAATTTTTGCTTGCATAAACATGGTTTTTGTGATGGAAAACATTGCATACCATCCTAAACACCATTCCCACATGGAACAACAAAAAACATATGGTAGTGCTGAGTGGATGCTTTTTTAGCAATGACAGGGAAGGATGGAGACGGAAAAGGGAAATTTGTGGAAGAAAATTTGTTGGAGGTCGCAGAGGTCTTGAGACTGAGGCAGAGTGGTTTACACAAGAGTATAATTTCATATAAACCACCCTACTTCACAGATATGAATGAATCTGCTTCAGTCCACTCTGCTCGAGAAATAAAACACATTAACATTATTTAATTTCACATTATTAAAATCCTGGCTTTACAGTTTTTCTTAGTATTACTGTGTTAGAATGGCTAAGTAAAAGTGCAGGCAGAACCAGTTGCATGTCATTGAGAATCTGTGGCAGAGTGTTCTATGTATAAGCAGCATATGTTTTAAGCATACACCAAAAAAAGGGTGTGTGAACAAAATATTACCTCAGAAACAGCTGAATACATGTAAACATTATAATTTCCATGTTTCTTTTTTGGTGAAACAAATTTAAATCAATATGTATTTTCCGGGCTGCACAGCGTGCAGTGGGTAGCACTGTTGCCGGGCAGCAGGAAGGCTCTGGGTTTATTATGGGTCTTTCTGCATGGAGTTTGCAGGTTCTCTCTGTGCATGCATGGATTCTCTCTGGGTACCCTGGCTTCCTCCCACAGTCCAAAAAAACGTGACTGTTAGGCTGATTGGACACTCTAAATTGTCCTTAGGTGTGCATATAAGTGGTTATTTGTCCTGTATGTCTCTGAGTTGCCCTGCAATGGACTGCCGACCTGTCCAGAGTGCACCCTGCCACTCACCCATTGTAAGCTGGAGATGAGCCCTGCGACCCCAAAAGGATAAGCGGGTTAGATAATGGATGGATGTCTTTTCCCTTAATATATCTAATACTTTATATTGCTCTATCACACAAAATGAATAAATAAGGGAAAGTGTTGCTAGAGTTTTCGAAACCAACTTGTCTTTTGCAACATGACTAAATATGCAATCATTTAAGGGTCTCAGGGGTTATGTTACACTTTAGCTTAGTGTTTATTGCATCTCAGCTCCAATCTTCTACTTGTTTTGGATCTCTGGTTTGACATTATGTCTGAAGTCTCAGTTGCTTTTCCTTTAAAAATTGATCGCAGTCCAAGGAAAAGTAATGACTGAATGAGTTTGTCGGGAACTCCAGAAGACTCATATGGAGGCTTCAGCAATTGCCTGGATCAATGACTACCTGACCATCAGACCACAGTTTGTAAGACTAAAGGACTGTGTGCGATAAGGTAGACAGTAGCACAACAGGGGACGTGAATGTGAACAAAATAACAGAGATAATTATAAATTTCAGTAGAAAAAGGGTCAGACTATGTTTATTTATTTAGTAAACGCTTTTATCCAAAGCGACTTACAAAGTAGGCAGTAGCAAGGGTCTTGCCTAAGAACCAACGCTGAATGCTGTTGGTGTAGCCCATGCCTGGATTTGAACTCAGGCCACCAGTGGAAAAGTCAGGTCACTCTCCAATTGAGCTATTCAGCCACTATATAGATCAACACCTATTTCCATCATGTGAGATGAAGTAGAGATGGTTGAGGAATAAAAATACCTTGGTGTTCATCTGGACCACAGACTGCTCTGGAGACGCAACAGTGAAGCCGTCTACAAGAAGAGACAGAGCAAACTGTACTTCTTGAGGAAGCTGAAATCCTTTAATGTTTGCAGCAAGATGTTGCAGATCTCCTATAAGTCTGTTGTTGAGAGTGTCATCTCCTCTGCCATCATCATTCGGGGCAGCAGCATCAGAATAATGGACTGTCGGTATTTTTTTTTTTTCTGGTATGATTTGATTACATCCAAAATAATTGAAAAAAAGTATCAGTGGGTTAACAGTTACAAAAAATCCTTAGCATGTCTAACATTACTCTATAATAGATTAACTCCTACATAGTTGTTATACATAATCTGAATAATTTATAAAGTAAGAATATATACCTGTTTGGGTGTTAACAGGAACAACATAAAGTCACATATACAAGCACTTTGTTCCCTACTTCTTCATTCAAGCTACGCTAATTTTTCCGCTACTGTAAAGTGCCAGTTTAAATAGACTTTAAACACCTACACAAACTGGCACAGCTTTTCTGTTCAAATCAGCCTTGTGGGTGTTTGATAGAAGTGTGAGTTCTTTAAACATTTAGAATACATAGGATTTAGAGCCTTGTTTCATCGACAAATTATGTCTAATGTTTTTTGTTCTTCCTGCAATGATGATAAATTGATTTTAGGTTTATATTTAAAACTCTTGTTGATATAAGGAAAAGGTAAACTTTAGCATAATCAGTAAACCAGCAGGTAATCAATGAACCACATATTTGGTTTGTCTGGAGTAGTCTGTACATTTAAATGATTAGGTTGAATTTAGTGCAAAGCTAATTTGACCTGTAAAAACTAACAGGAATCACACATTTCCTAAAATCCAATAAAACAACCCTGATGAAGCCAAACAGCTATTTGTTCCTGGAGGCAAACAGACCAACTACTCACTGCTTTCACATTTACAGTATCAGTCTGTCTTTCTTAATTTTGTATCTCTTTTCCTTCCATCCCTTTGCCTCTTTTCTAAACCCTTCATTTATCCAAGCCTATCCTCAATCTCCCACTTCCTAACTCTTTAATTTCTGTTTATCTCTTCAACCATTCTTCAATCCACCTTGCCCGTTCTCCCTCTTCACCTTCCACTTCCTCGCGTCTGTTTATTAAAATGCCTTGTTAGGATCCTGTCACTGTTCCGTTACCGCTTCATTCGAAAAACTTCTGAAGAGCATCTCATAAACTATGTGGAGATCAATCTTTCTGTCCTTCCGTCCTGCTGTTCTGCTTCGCAGAGATCAACAGATTATTGCTGCCTTCCACTGGAAAAATGTCTGTTTTTCAAGTCAAGTCAAGGTTTTAAAAGTTTAGGAGTCACTCTGGGTTATATAAGTGAATAGTTTTAGATTTTTTTGTTCCAGTTACAGAAGTAAAAACAATGAATTATTCCTATTCTATAATTATTTGTGTTTACAGTTTTGTTTTTATTGCAATATGACATTCCATTGATTTAATTTTTTTTTTACAAGTAAAACAAAGAAAGGTTTTCTGCCCCCTTGAGTAAATGCTGGGGGATATCTCCTATTGCTGATGTTACAGCTGACAATATTTTAGGTTATGTACAAGATTTGCATGTAGTGAGTGGAATTTTTCTCCTTTTTTTCCCCAATACTGTATTATATTTAGCCGCATCTATTTTTTTATCAACACTAACCAGCTTACCATTCTATCCTGAAAAGAGGCATCCCCATAGCATGATGCTGCCACAACCATTTTTGCTAGTAGGGATGGTGTGTTCAGCTTAATTTGCAGTGTCCTTTCTGTCATTGTCTTTTCTGATCAAAGCACCTTCTTCCACAGTGTTCCCAGCTTGGCTTCTGGCAAACTGCAAATGGGAGTATATAATATATATATATATCTATATATATATATATATATATATATATATATATATATAAGGTAAAAAAATATGTTTTCTTAGGTGACACTTTCTGGTTTTGTCGTTTCCCCTCTTCAGGGGCATTCAGGAGGCTGTTGCACGCTGGAGCTGCTGAGCCACAAGTGCTGCCAACCTGCAAATCAGAGCTTTGGAGTGCAAGAAGGGCTGGGCAGCAGTCATTCAGTGCCTGGTTGTTACTCTTGCATGGTACTTCCTAGCCTCCTGATTTCAATGCTTTATGTAAGCAGTTTTACCTGTGCCCCCTGTGTCCCTAGTAACTCCTTTTTGCGTGTGCAACCCAGGTACTTTTTCTCATAGGATCCTCTTAGTGACCCCAGCAGACAATCTACAGCGTAAAAAAAAAAACCTAAACCTCAAGAACCTGGACTTTAGCCTTCCGTTGTGTTCCACCGACTCCTCAGTGACTGTCTGCCTTACCTGTCCGCTCCAGCAATCATCTTCAGCAACAGCAACTCCACAACCAGAGCCCTCCTAATATGGTCATCTCTCCCTGGTGAAACATTTTCCAGCCTCAAGTTAGCAACCGTCTCCATGACCATTTCAACTCACCTGGATTTTACACTCACCATCCATCTCTACTCAGAGCTCACGCTGACATATCCGGTTCCTTGGTTTCCCGAATCCAGTTTTGACGCCATTCCTGAGCACATTCATCATCCCCCACTGTAAAAAAAATCACTTTAACTGATTGTTAGTCTCCTGATTTACTTTCCTGCTGTGGATCAGAGCAAAAACAAAATCCATGTCATGCTAAGAGATTTGGAGACAGATATGTATTGTGGCAGATTATGTTGAGTAAAATTGAAGTGTTTTCCCAAAGAGCAACCAATGATATCTTTAAAGGAAGCAGAAAGTTGGTAAGTTAAAGAACACCAACGCAACTGTAAAGTACAGTGTTGCAAGATCATGCTGTTGGGGTGCTTTGTTGCTGGAGATACTGGTGAACTTTACAAAACACAGAGAAAGGCACAAATTGTTCAATCAACAACAGAAAAAAAATTAGCCTGGCTGTAAAGTTTTGGCATATATAGAGTCGTCCAAACAGACAGTGACCTAACCTTACTGAACCAAAGCGTAGATGCAAAAACAATGTAGTGATAAACAAATGAAAGGTAAAGCCCTTCTCTCTGGTGGAATGGATTATAAATTTTGAATCTTTTTTTGTGATTATACACATTGTACGAGATTGGAGGACCATTCCTTTCACTCCCGGGCAAATATTTCTAAAAAATATATACAGAAAATAAACAATGTATAAGAATGAAATATATACATAAAAATAACATTAGTTGGAAAAATAGACAGTGGTGGTGAGGTTGCACTTGTGAAGAAATATAATAGAAATCTAAAGTATTGCACAGATATTGTCATAATGGCATTGTATTGCACAGAGATGAGGGTATTGCACAGTTGAGTCCAGTTGAGTTCAGGGTGGTGACTGCTTTGGCAAAGAAGCTGCTTTTGAGTCTGTTGGTCCTGGCCTTGATGCACCTGTGCTATTCTCCCATTATTCTGGGATTACCAGTTGACCTCAAACTGGAAAGGTTTAGTTGAATTCATAAGACACCTTCAGACAGTATATAAAAGATTTATTTTCTTTATTATTTTTTTGGTATAAGATATATATATCTTAAGTGATAGCAACTGAGTGTTTTCCCCCATATATATCTTATGTATATATAAATATATATATATATATAAATATATATATATATATATATATATATATATATATATATATATATACAGGGATATGTAAGTAGTTTTATACAAACATATGAAAATAAAATTAGGTTTAAGTTTGAAAAATACATCGTTTTGCTTTACTTAGCCAGATTACTTAGCACTTTGCCATCACATGTTGAATTAAGCCTTATTGAAATAAACATTTTTGTTTTTTAGCCAATCATGGGTGAACATACGGTATATTATACAATCTCAGTTTAGAGTGAGACACTGTTCCAACTGTGCTGCTCGACTCCAACGTGCCACCTTATTTTTTGCACATTCTAGTGTAGGTGGTGTTTTGCAGTCTGCATAGCAATAAAGAGCTGTGTTTGTAATTTCATCACTGGTTTAACTTTTAAATATGGAAGCTCAGTAACATGTTGTCCTGGATTATTTAGAAAAGTTGCTAAACTTTCTAAACATTTTCCCACTTGACCAATCAATCATTTAATCCCCATGGGGCAATCAGCGTAATCAAAGCTTTAATCAGGGATATGCTCTTTCAAGACGAGAAACAAAAGGAAAAAAAAGAAAAAATACTAATTTGGTCTAATCAGTGGGGTTATGTTGAATGCTGAAGCAAAATTTATGCTTTACACTATGCGTAGACGCTGTTGTGTACATTTCATTTCATGCTTAAATTTGAATTTGGCTTTTATTGAGCTCAACAGGTATTTTAATGAGAACAATTTTACCCATATTTGATATTCATGTAGTATTTATTATTAGTTATGAAGAAGAACACACTAAAAAAACCTTCATATGTGAGATATGGAACTAATACGAGACCATATTATTATTAATGTGTCTATTAAATACATTTAGGCCGTGCAACTTCAACCAAGAAAATTGCCAGTTATTCAGTATAATCTATGCTATTTTAAGGTCCTCTCTGTACATTTTACAAAACTATATTCCACTGTAACTTTGAACCCCCAAGAGAGCTCTAAAGATATTTTTTTCTGTTTATTTTCCCTCCACAAGAATGAAAAGGATTTTTTGTCCCTTTTATTTATGTCTTTCGACTGGATAATTTCTTCCTGAACAGATTACACTACACCTTTCCCACAAGATGAGTTGGCACCAGTAAATACTTACACCTCTTCCAGCTTTTAATATTTCATTTAAAAAAACTAAGTGAAATGTTGTAAGTCTGCCTTGTGTTAAAAAAAAGAAAGAAAAAAACTAGCACAAATTTATATATTATGTATGGTAAAATAAAAATGTAGGATGTTTCTCTAGTTCACCCTCTAACTTATATTTTTCTACAGTCAAGTCATTTTGACCCCTTAATAAATTATTTGCAAACTATGGGTTTTTACTTAAATGAGAGTGTCTGTAAATTCCTACTATTGTGTCCAAATTTTGTTTTAGGTTCCTGGGATTCAATTAATGTTAAATATCTGCCTAACAAGATTAGATTAAAATGTGCATCAATCCAAGAAGTAGTTTAAGGCAATGCATAATACATTTGTTGGCTCTTAGGTATAGTTAAACCAGTTAAATGTTACATCAATTATGATTAAAAAAATGTTACTTTCACCATGAAGACAATAAACTGTTCTCCTAACAGGAGTGTGTAAACTTTCAATATGCACTGTATACCCCCATGAGACAGGACAACACATGAGAAGGGCTTCAACAGACCAAAATGAGAAACCAATTTTGCCACCAACCATGCTGTGTGCAAGATCAATGCGTTGCAATCAGGTGTTATATTTTACTTGATCTTGCAGCAACTGTGCTCCTTTTAGACATCATGTAACATCCCTTTATGTTCATAATAAAAGGAGTTTGGAACTGTGCAATCTGCATAGCTTGCTCGCCCTGTGAACAAATTACAATGTTTCATGTGTGATTATAGCATTCATGTTCTTTTGTGCAGTGCATTCAGCACAGCTGGGGTGCACAGTTTCTACAATTAAAATGTAAAAATAAATAAAAGAGAAGAATTACTCATGGTTGCCATAGGATTTTTTTTAATGATCTGTAGGACACAAAGAAAATATTTTTCTGTAAAATTCTGCTTGAGAATTGGATTTGGTTCTAGATTTACCATTTTCTTTTTTGTCTTTACACCAGTAACAAGCAAATTGGAATGGATGTTGTAAGAGTATTTTAGGTTTTTAACACATCATATTACCAGAGGTGTTATTTTGTCTGGCTTCACACACATTTACCCAATGCTAATGCACAAGGTTGAAACGTATATAGGCCTTTAATCTGCTGTTACAACACCTTCAGCTCTTCTACGACAGTCTTTTACTAGGTTTTGAATTTTGATTGCTGCTATGTCCGAAGTACTATATTGTAGATTCTGTGTCAATATTGTATATTCTGTGGAGTCAAATCACATTTCTCGTATAGTTCTTTATAATTTATAATTTATTATATATTTGCATTCCGATCCTCAATGCTGCTACGTAGGAAGTCCCATATTGTAGATTCTGTGTCCATATTGTAGATTTTGTGTAGCTCAAATCCTAGTCTTGCATAGTTACTATATTCTTATATTTTATTACATTATTTAAAATTGCTATCAGGGTGTAAACTGGACCGGGGGATTAGAATTTCGTCCCACCTCATGTACCACATGTGATGTGATGACAAATAAAGATTCCTTGATTCCTTGATTCCTTGAAGTGTGTCTAAGGGATATTTATATATATTGTTTCTTCCTAAAGCATATGTATTAGGCTAGACACTTACACTGGATGAGAATACCTTGCAAATCACTCAGGTTTATCAAATTTTCAAGCAATGTAGCTGAATAAGCCAATAATAAAGAGCATGACAAGCATTTTTAATTTTTATTCATCCCAAAGATGTGCATTGTTTTGCTCACCCATGTCTTTATAGACCTGACCCTGTTCTGTGGTTTATTATATTAAAGGGTTCAACTGCTGTTGTTCCAATCACGTACGTATACTATTACAGGGATGCCTTAATTTAATTATTTGAGTGAATGATTGACTGAATACTTATGTAATGTATTATTATTATTATTCACAAAACTAGATGAACACAAGTAAGAAAATTAAAGTATTAAAAATCATCCGAATATTTACCAATAAGAATGATTATATCTTCTTTGTGTCATGCTTTTCAGGTATCTGACCCATAGAAACAGAAGACTCTCAGGAGTACAATAATAATAAAGTTTATTGAAATGTGTAGGTGTGTCTTGAAGCAGGAAGCAATGGTCACACCAGGGAGCGGCAGGTGAATCCAGGGAACTGAGAATGTGACACGGGGAACCGGATACTTCTGAAGGTGAAACGGAGAAGGTGAGTTTTTGACTTATGTGTAGTAGTAAGTAGAAGTTGAGCTTACTGGTTGTTGGTTGCTGTTGACATCAGGGAGGGGTGAGTGGAAAGACTTTCCAGCGATCGTCCAGATGGTTGTTGTCCAGGTGGTAAGCGGCAGATAGTGAATGGCTGGAGTGGGCAGACCCAGCTGAGCACAGTGAGCGGGAACCAGAGTGGTGATAGTCCAAGGGATCTTGACGGAGGGATTATGAGCACGAGTGAAGTCTGAACTTCAAGATATGAGCACAAGGAAATTTGCTGGTGGCACGGTGAAAACAAAGTAACAAAGAAAAATTCAAAACTAAACAAGCAACTAAAAAAACTGCAAAAAGGCTAGAGGCCCCTAACAAGGATTACCTTGTTAGGGGCCCAGATGTGGAGACTGTTCCAGCCAGCAGGTGCTCTGGCGACTCCCAGTGGAAAACCTGTGAAGGTGCTGAAAAGTCTCTCTATGACACTCTGTTTGGGAGTTAGTATTGCAAAATGTATAACACCTTGAAGTCATAAGAACAGCCTATCATATTTTATTAAGTTAGATTAGTTTTCAATCAAAGCACAAGAATGCTGAGACTGGATAATCAGTTTAATTTTGACCGATTTAAAGGTTAGGGAGCATGAGCGTGAGTATGTGTATGTGTTATGGACATGGAAAAAAGGAACCCCCTTAAATCACCCAGAATCTCTCTTCATTACAAACATACTAGATTGTTTTGTTCATGTGCTCCTATTACAATATGCACACAAAAATTCACAAAAGCTTTTGTAATTGACACACTTTTTGTAACTTTTTCTATATACACACACAAACACGCATGCAGGTGTTTAGATTTAGGTGCTGTCAGACAGTCTATGTTGGGCTGATGTTCGGACTAAATATATCCCGCATTAACTAGTACTGTGTACCTTGAAATGATTCTGTTTTTGTTATTGTTACATATGCATATGTTGTTATGGTTTCATGGTTCATTTTTTTATCTCTTTTTTTCCCTCTCTGTTCTGCAGGTGCAGAGACAAAATTTCTAGTGTTACATTGTATGCCGTTTTACTCACTCTCCCCTCTAGTTGCATTTGCAAGCTATCTCTTTTTTTTCCCTTTCAATTCCATCTCTGTGTCCATCACATTTTTACATATACATACACACTCATTTGTATATAATTCTGTATATGTGACTTTTGTTCTCGCTAGTCAGAATGTAAATGTATCAAGTGAAGCATTGCACTTTAAGCTATAATGCTCACTTGTGAATGTAAAATCTTTTACCAGACTGATGAAATGTTAAAATCTTCTTTTGAGGGACTCAAACAGCTCATCAGACACAAACACTGGCATTTACTGTTACTACATCTGTGTTGGGCACTTCAAACTGAATGCAAAATGTAAAATTGTGAATTTTAAATAAAACATGTATAAAAAAATTCTTAACTTAAGGAGAGCTGATCTAAACCATTATTTTTGCTAATATCAGGCAAATGCATAAAAAAAATAAATAAATAAATAAAATAAAAAAAGTGTGTCTGGGCCCTCTATAGGTGAATGACAACTCCAGGAGCTGACAAACACCATATAGGACCTCTGTGAGATTTCTATGTTGGGCAATGCCAAATATGGTGTTATTTGTGTGTGTATCTTATCCCTGTAAAAGAGCCTGTCTCTAGAAATCAGCATGATTTTTTACACTTGAGCCAAGATTTTCCTCAGATTGATGCTGTTCTGACTATGGCTACAGTTTTGATAAAATATCTGCTTTCAACGTTCAGTGTAGCTTGTAATTGTCACTTGGACTTTTATGTGTTAAAAAGACACATGCTTGGTATGGTGGTAATGGATGTGGGACCCAAAATAGGTTGTAAAAAAAGCTTAGAGTATCATCACTGGAAGCTTCTTTAACTTCATGACACAGTGTACACCAGAAACAGTTTCTTCATGAAAAATTACTAAACGTAGATCTAGGACCACTTGTGTTAATTAACTCTGTAGTGTAGGTATAGGTATAAATAAGGCATGTTGGTCTTTTACAGTTGATTTCCTGAACAGTTTGACCTACAATCATTTAAAACTGAGTAGGGCATCACTGTGGTATGAACCAACTACTATGTAGCTTCGATAACCTGTATAAATAAAAATCTAGCAGTCAAACCTTAAATTGAGCAATTTGTTTTGGATAAAAGGGTGAATTCAGACAAGAATGTCTTGTTAAAAATGTGGTTTCAGGGAACTGACTGACTGTCTTTGTGAAGAGGAAAGGATCATTAACATATCTGTAAGAGGATTTTTATACCAAAGTCCTTTTTTTTTCTTTGTGATCATTATAACGATTTACAGATTTAACCTCTTGGATATTTTAGCTCTCTAATGTTTTAACAAATCAAATCTTGAGAAACAGAATTTAGCTTTGACCAAAGAAACATCAAGAGCTGTGGTGGGGTGATTTGAAATTGGTGGGGAGAACCAGGAGGAGCAGCAGCCAAACTGATCAGGGTGGACAGAGAGTACAGAAGAGTGTGACGGTGATGAGGATATAGTATGGCTACCAGTAGTGGCAGAGCCGGCCCAAGGCAGAAGCGAACTAAGCGACGGCTTAGGGCCCCCGAGGCCACAAGGGGGCCCCCAAGAGCAGTTAAGAAAAAGTAATTTTTTTGTTTTGTTTTGTTTTTTGTTTGTTTTTCCATGCAGAATTGGTGATGTCTATACTATCACAAATATATTATTGTACAAAAGCACAAATTCAGTCACTTTATACTTTCCTATTTCTTTCATCCTGCACGCTCTGTCTTTTTGTTCTTTTGTATTAAAATGTATCATTAAATTTCCAACTCTTACAACTGTTGCATTAGTAATGTCTCCCACTTGATTCTTCAGAATCGTGGACAATTTGACTGGACTGATCATTTGCAATGCCTTCTCTTTGTAAACTCTAACAATTACTTTGAACTCCCTTATTTCCCCCTCCCTTTCTTCTTTAGACACATCCCAGTTTTTCCCCACTTTTCCCCTCTTTTCTGCACATGCCATCGCTGAAGAATTCTCCCTTTTTGGACTGATCCTGTCACTACTTGATTTTTCACTGCTCCCGTCACTTTCTCTGTCTATTCTGCCCACTCCAGCATCTGCAAGAACCTCCTCAGTGATTTCCCCGGACAACCTTAGCGTTGACATCTGCAAGTACACCTTCAATCCACTCACCTCTCCCTGGCGGTTCTCATCTCCATGCAACGTAAGATTCGCTCCTCAAAGATTTTACTCCATATCAACTATTATTCACCTCTATCTTCAACATCCAGAAGCTCCCGGTTTCCCACTATGATCCTGCCGTTACGTTTCGAAGATCACAAAATCACAAAATGGGCGACTCTCATGAGAGTCGCCCATTTTACGTGGGTCAGAAAGCTGAAAATATGACACCTTTATTGGAATGTGTGATTATCTTATGCAGACAGATAAATTATGCTTTAAAACTGTCTTTGGTATTAATTTTACTTTTTAAGTCTTTTCTCTGTGTCCAATTTTATGCACTTATTGTAACTTTTTAATACACTTTTTAATCAATATGTAAAGCATTTTGAATTTTACTTTGAATGTGCTATTGAGAAAAATTTGCATTCCCTTACCTTAAATTGTTGTGTTTCACTCTAGTCTGTACAATTGGGCTAAATGTCCTGATTAGACTCTATGCAGTAGCTTGTTGGGTCTCTGTGTAAGCTTGCCTGTCTGAACTGTATTGACACCAAGTGTTCATGTGCCATGTTATGTAGACATTTTACATCATGAGACTCTTTTATGTAAGCAACTCTTAGTAGAGATGTTCTCACTTGGTTACAGACTGTGGACTTGGTT
Source organism: Orestias chungarensis (assembly GCA_032876305.1). Taxonomy (NCBI): domain Eukaryota; kingdom Metazoa; phylum Chordata; class Actinopteri; order Cyprinodontiformes; family Cyprinodontidae; genus Orestias; species Orestias chungarensis. The sequence goes on along the minus strand of JAVLVB010000557.1, from coordinate 7,326,853 downwards.
AAGGAGTGTGTGAGTATGATTGTGTGTGTTAGTGTGTCAGATCATGGAGCAGAGACTAGAGGCATAGTGTGCCATGACAAGCCTCATTAAGAGGGAATCTCTCCACTGTTCTGGCTGTCGATATCACCGCCAGACTTCTCTAATTACATTCTCTAAGTACCGTTTCGTAAAGCAATCAGCCCACTGCTCTTTGCATATGCAAATATGACAGACCTGATCATTAGCTTTTATATCTCACACACTCTAATTGTTATTGTAAAAACCACTGCATGCAGCCAAGGGCAAATTTACCCAGTCCCTGTGCTGTCTTTCCCACTCTCTGCTTTATCTATCACTGACTGTCATCTTTAATTCCTGCTACAGGTTTTATGAGGTTTTGTTGCTTTACACAGCGTCATATGGTTGAATGTTACAGTAGTATAATCAGTAAGCAAAGGCCTCTGTTTGACATTGGTTCATCAGGGGGAAGGAAAAATAATAGGAGCACTTCCTAGAGAGGGCTAATTGGCCAAATGGAGTCACTTATGCAGAACAACAGCTCCATTATGGATGTGATGATGATGATGATGATGATGATGATGATGATGATGATGATGATGATGATGATGATGATGGTGATAGTCCCAGGAAAATGATTTGTAAGTTGAGCCTCCAAAAATGGCCTCTTTTGAAATAAATTGTCTATTTCTGTCTGATGTTACATAAAAATAAATTTGAAGGAAAGGAAAACAAATAAAGATACAAGAAAGATTCAAGAGCTCCACCTCAACTGACTTAGAGTGACTTTGTAGATTTGCATTTGCATGCATCAACCTGTGGAGTGGGACCATTGCAAAATTAGAAATGTAGAGTAAAAGAAGTATATCTCTGGAACTCATATTGGATAGTTGTTGGTTTGTTGATTGTAAATGATCTGGACTGCCTAAAATAAACCCTTATATCATTCTATCAGTACCACTGATCGTTATTATTAATGCTAGTCTGACATGTGTACTATTCCATGACAAAATGGGTTTGCAAAAAAAAGCTTTAACTCCAACAGATGTTTGTTGGAACATCTCAAAAGCAAAAAATTACTGTGGAGTTACAAAAAGCTATTCTATCACCTTAATGCTTTCAGTACTTTTACACACCATCATTTTTTGACAACCACACAGAAAATTGCTGACAGCTATCCAGTATATATCAACAAAATGCATTTGTTTTTTCAGCTCTATCAATTTATTAATACCCTACACTACACATGGAAAACAGCCGAAGCATGTGGCCTGCACATTCACACTCTTTGTTTGTCATTATTCTCAGGGCTATTTTGTTCTTAAAATTACTGTGTTTATGGGGTTTAAATTACTGTGGATTTTTTGTATACATAGGGTTAGAATCATACACAGGTTGAAATATTCACATCCCACCCAATATTTGAATAATTGCCTCATCACTAGACTTGTGGCACATTTATATAGTTGACCAAAAGAACTGAGGCTGGGGATTTGGAAAAAGGTCTTTCAGTTTATATATTTGTTTAGGAGAACTGTTCTATCTAATCATCTAACTATATCTGTAGATTTTCACCATTAGATCAAAATTATCACCATGAGAATAAAATAAACTGGTAGGTATGTTCTGAGACAATTAAGCAGCCACAAGATCCAAGCCTGCTGTAGACGGGAAACCTGTAGAACACCTTTAAGTAAAACTGAATGTTGCTGCTAACCACATGCGTATTCTGGTTTTGTTGTAGACAAGAAAAACGATTGGACACAAAGGCTAGGTAGCTTTGGAGGAGTCAAGGAACATATTCTAGTAAAGGTTGTCAGGGATCTGGTGTAAGGCAAATTTTTGCGAGCCAGTGTGAGTTCTGTTTTCAGAGAGGATCTCTGGTGGAGTGTAACAGGTTCACAGTGGAATCCTAGCAGGCTGGAGCATTTAAAGATGAGCAGAACCTTCATTCTTTGCTGGATGGTTAAGGTACATCAGGGGTGGGCAATTCCAGTCCTTGAGGGCCGGTGTTCTGCAGGTTTTATATGCGTCTGTGCTTCAACACACCTGAGTCAAATAATAAGGTCATTAGCAGGACCCCAGAGAACTTCAAGATCTTCAACCAGGTGTGTTGGACCATGGATATATCATCTGATTCAGAAGTGCTGGACCATAGATACACCTAAAATGTGTAGGACACTGGCCATTGAGCACTGCAGTTACCCACCGCTGCTTTACATGGTACTTCTATCCAGACTGCAGAGTGGTGTAGTTGTAGACACTGTTGGTAGGCTGTGGGTTTTATTCCGCCTTGTATATTTCTTCAAGCAGTTTGCATGTTTTTCTGTGCATGTGTGGGTTGTCTCAGTGTACTCCAGCTTCCTTCCACGGTCAAAAAACCTGAATGTTGGGCTGATTAGATTTTGTAAGTTGTCCTTATGTTTGTGGGTGAGTGGTTGTTTGCCCTGTAATGGACTGGCCACAAGCGTTACCCTGCCTTTCCTACAATGTGCGCTGGAGATAGGCGCCAGCAACCTATACTTTGTTTAGTCCCATGTTTCCATGCTAATTGTTGTCTTTGAACCCTTGGGAGTTTCCTGTGAAGAAGGGTTAGCTATTGCTCTCTGCCGACTCCATGTGCTCATAGTCTTCCACCTGCCCATCTGCTTTCCAGCCCTCTCATCAAAAATATAAAGATCCTCTCACCTCATCTAACTCCCATAAATCTCACACCTCCTCAAGATTCAAAGATCTTTTCAGAGTCCATATTTTGCTTTCCACTGGACCCTAGCTTAATGCTTAAGAGCCACCTCCACTTGACAAGATCTATTACTCTGCTTCTCTAAACCTCATCTAACTCTATGTCTGTTTTAAAGAAGTCAATTCAAGGCCAAAGCTAAAGTATTTCAATATTCCTGTTTATTGTAAATTTTTAACCTAATAACTTTTTTCCTTGTGTGAGTCTGCGTTTGGGTCAAAACGTACTTCCTATTATGACAAAGAACATTTTTACCCTAAAGTGATCTCAAACAAATATACAACTGCCTTTTTAACCCTCTGGAGTTCAGGGTATAATTCGCCGTTTTTGAATACTTTTGATTTTATCTTTATATTTTACTTAAAAAAATGTGTACCTTGTATTGCTTGGTATAATTTTTCAACACAACCTTCCTTTTGTGGATTTACATTTCTTTTTCCTGTTTGATATACCATATTAACACATTGGACCTAAAATCAAACAAAAACCATCAAATCCGAGTAGAAAAAGGTCATATATTTCACTCTGAAAACCACAAGTATGTTTAACGAACCTTTGTCACAACTTAGAGTACAAATATAAATTGTGCATTTCAAAACCATCATACAACCTTTCACAGAACAAGGTCATTTATGACATTTGTTACATAAAATGTAGGCATTACTTCAGGCTATTTTGTAGAGCTCTTTACAAAACAATGTAATGTCTCACAAATATGTTTATCAAACTCATTTTATAACTTAGGTTTTGAAATTTACTATTTGTATTTGCATCCTATGTACACTCTTATCACACAACAAACTAATTTAACACTATCTACATAAAATGCAGGCAATGCCTGCAATGAGTTTATGCTTGGCTCTGAAACAGGGTGAACCAGCAGAGATCGCGACTTGGTGGGCGTGCCCCGGCGTTGCCACACACTAACTAAAGACTAAAAATACACTAAATATCACAAATGACTGAACTCTCAAAACTTACGATTGCTATTTCTGTCTCTCTCTTTGGCGCACCGTCAATCACCACAAATTTCCCTTTTCTCGTAGCAACCAAATGCCGTGGTTTGCGATTATGATTTTGGATAAATTAACGTGGTGTATCTGTGTTTCTTTTTTTTTTCCGTCTGTGTGAAAAGCCCATTTTTCCATATCTATGAACACACACAGTATGTGACGGAAAATATTCAGAAAAAAGTATGGTGTAAAGACTATCGTAACTCGGGTTTTACATGGCCTATCAACACAAGTTAAAAACGTATAAAGTTTGAGGTCCACGCTTTCTACACAAGTTGAAACAGCGACTTATCGACGCTGCATTTTGCTGCTACGCGTCACTGGGCTCCAGAGGGTTAACAGATAAACCAAATACTATATTTATAAATAATGTTTAAAAGGAGGATGTATGTTTCTTATATTTTTCTTATTCATATTTGAGATATTTGTTAAGCACGAACTAAGCTAAATCAAATTCGTTGTATGTCCAAAAGTCTACTTGCCAAGAAAGCTTTTTCTAAATCTGATTCTGTTCCGTAAAATCCAACAAGTGCTTTGCAGTTACATATACTTAATATACAATTTTTTTCCCCCAGACGCAACACACACAATTCACCAATGTAAGATGTGTGTTTTTGGTTTTCTTAGTGTTATCATTTTCCTAGTTGTTAGACTTCACATTTCAAGTAGTTTTGGTTTCATTCATTATTATTGTTTCACTGTTGGTCATTTAACTTTTTCTCCCCCATTTCCTACACCCCCCGTCCGTTGTTTCTTCACCACTCTCTGTCTCTCTCCTCGGCCTGCCTCCATGTAATCCTTTTCAGCTTCATCTGTTTAGCGGTCAGTTTTCTCCCAATTGTTTCACCACTCACCCTCCTAGTATTTAAGTTTCTCATCTCCTCTCACTCCCCAATGAATCATCCCATGTTTTTCCTATTTTGCAGCTGATGCCTGTTATGTTCTCCACATTGCCTTGCCACTCACCTGTTCCTTCCTTTACTGTGTAAGTTCCTGTTCCTTCACTACCCCTGCTTTCTGTCGTGTTCTGTTTGCTGGCTGACATCTCGCCGCTAACTACTCCTTTGTTTTTGTTCCTCCCGGTACCAGAATTCTGTCAATATCCAATTTAAAAAAAATCCTAATTTTCTCATATCATCCACCTTTCATGTCACAAACTGCTAAATTTGTTCTCAAGGTCCTTACATTTTAAATGGCAAAACAGGATTTTGGAAAACTGTATGAAAATGCTATCTACAAACAAATACCTGTTTAAAAAAAATCAGAGGTCAAAAATGGTGTAGAGATGTGGGCAGGTGTTTTAGAGTAGGTGCTAGTTTCAGACAAGCACTCAGTGATGTTACAAAATTATTTAATCTTTTGAGATATTTATGGTATCCTCAGATCTCTTTATGACTGCAAATTAAAAAATGTAAAGTGAAACATCTTGTATAGATAATGTCACAGTTGAAATATATTTGGTGAACAATATCTTAAAGCAACGCTAAGTAACTTTTCAAACTATTTACAAAATATTTTCAGAACTTTTAAGATTATTAGTCGACTTACAGTTCATTGAATGACACCTCTGTCATGGCTTGTATCGCTGTAACTGGCACTAAGCGGCTTTAAGGCGGTTGGCAGGAACCCTGCCGCACTAAACTACAAAAGTGCTGACTGCTTTACGGCACTCGTCACTTCCCCTGTTTCTTATTTTCAACATCATCATGACATTGACAATTAGATTCATTACCTCATCGCAGGTTGTCCTTCATAAAGTCACTGGAAACAGATATGTGCCTCAATCCAACTGGAGGCGACCGGAAGATCAGGATTTTACGACGCTATGCACTGGTTCTCATGGGAAATGTAGCCTCTTCAAACAAAACACCACCACTGTTGCCCTGTGGATGCCACTGGATGCCAAAATCAACCAAAACTGAAGCTTCTTTAGTGTTACTTTAATATGTCATTAATCAATGACATGGTATATGCAAAAAGTCACAAAACTAGGTACCTGATGGGATTTTAATGCTGGTTTTTACAAATGCAGTCTATTGGTTCGCAAATAATATGATTTTGAAAAGCTTGAATAACACAAGGCATAAATGATGGCAACACAAATGTAGTTGGCAAGATCATTGGATCACATCATTGGATGTTTCAGCTTTCCTTAATAATTATTTACATTTGCTTTAACGAGCTGTTTTCTTGTGTTATTATTGCAACATTTAGTTCACTGCTGTTGCTTTAAAAATCTTATAATTTCTGGTAATTTTGCATTTAGTTTTTTTATTTATTCTTGTGTTATTCCTTCCCCATGGATTTGTTGGATATTTCAGTCACAGTTAGGCCTCTCTAAGTCTACTTGTTTTTCTTCCTTCCCAGCTGCAACCTTGTTTCCCTGTTTAGCCACCTGTTGCTTTTCAGTAGTCAAATTATCCAATATTCAAGCTTCTCACTTTCTGCAATGACCTGCTAGAATCTCAAAATTACTCTTAGTCATTTGTTTCTTGCTTTACTACAGGTTCATAAAGGGATGAAGCAATAATTGCCCTGGTCTCTTCATCCCTTTAGCGTAAGTGTTTAATAATACTTTTTCATCAAAGAATTACTGCTGAACTTCCTGACACAGATTCTGTCTGGTTTGGGTCGAACATAACATCTAATTAAGACAGTAGCAATAGTGTAATCAGGCAGCTTTTAGAGCTTCCAACAGTATGAGAGAGTGCTGCATGTCTGGATTGTAAAATGTGGGTACTACAGGTGTTTCACTGGCAAGGTGTTAGAACCTGTCAGTGGTAAGGTTGGCAATAATGCAAAATTCACATACTTAATGATGATTACTTTAAAGCCTTGCTGGTGCATTCAAACCAAATGTCTGATCTCTATCAGAAAAAAAGTCAAATACTACCAATTGTCCATTTTACATAAAGATTTCCACCAACTATTTTGATTGACTGACTTGACACACCTGAAGCTTCCTTTAACATTAGAGATCCACTTGTGCTGCCAATTTATGACAGTGAAAATCTCATTATTCACATACCAATCATTTCCCAGGCTCTTTATAAAATGTTATACTACAGACATTAACATGAAACCTAGAATACATTAGGGATTTTTAAGGTTCATACTTGACAAGAAGGTCAAAATCTTGCTTTGGCCATGTATGGGCCATTTAAGCGTTTATAACCAGCAGCAGAACTCTAATGCCTATTCCTTGACAAACACAAAGTCCTAGAAGGGATTTAAATGTATTCTGAGAGTTTGAAACTTGGAACAATAAGCTGCAGATAGTACCATTATGACTATGAATCAGGCATACATATTCAAAGACTGACTAAAAAGAAGAATATACCTGATTTTTATAAAAAACAAAGCAAAAAAGCCCTGTTAACTGTATACATCATTTGTTTGTTCATAAACTGTTTTGAAACAGTGCACAGATATTTCATTTTTCTTAATCTTCTAATATGATCTGATCAGCAAAGCTGCATCTGGTGTGTGAAGAGGACAATCATAAGAATGTCTGTAATTGTTAAAGAAACTGTTTACTTTCAGATTAGAATGGCTTCCTACTGCATGTGTGAGTGCCTTAACCTTATTGGATTCAGCACAATTAATTAGGAGAGTAAAATTAGGGCAATTAGACACTTGACTTGCTCTCATTAACCAAAGCTTTTCAGACATTTTGGTTCAACCAGGATTTGATGCAAAATAAGATATGCGTATCTCAAATGCAAGTAAAGCTATGTCAAAGAGCTATCATTCTGAAAAAGATCTGTTGTTTGTACATTTTATTTGGAAAAAGCCAAAAAGATGTCTATCCTTCAGAATATTTCATGAAAAAACTATGATTTGTCATTTTCAGCAGTCAAACCCTTCTTGTAATTGGTGATTGAATTTTTGTACATCCCGCTGTGACTATAGTGATTTAACTTTAATTTAATTTTGGCTTGGAGGGCCTCTTTGCCATCACCATAATTATCAGCCCACAAAAGGCATAAGTATAATATTGTGGTTAGCCATCGGCAGATGCCTGTCTCAAGCAGTCATTGGCCAACAGTTTTATGTTGAGTTTTGCAGATTGAGAATAAGTACTGTTTAAGTTATTGAACACATAAAAAAATTTGACTAATTTAACAAGACTCAGGGCATGAGCTCACTGCAATTTTCAAAACTGGGGAATGATTGCTTAAAGAGAACTTACAACACTTTTGTGAGGTATACAGAATGTTTTGCTCCAGTTCTGACCAGCATTGTTAGTCTGTTTTCCATAGCTTGTGATTTGTCAGGGTTTTATTTGTTTTATAATTTGTTTTGACCTATGTGCCCATTTGATTATAGATAGATAGTTTTTTTTTACTTTAATCAACAGTTAACAAAGGAATCAAAACTTTGACTATAAGGTCACTTTTTTCTTTTAGTACATGAAATACAAGCTAATTTAAGTGTAAATGTATACATGTTTTACAAAAGTGTGGCCTTTTACCATAATTAAGTGTTTGTGGTATAAATGGCAACAATTAACATGACCTTAATTGAGCAGGGTTTTGCAGGGGAGTTGAATTTCAACAATTTAAAATATGGTAATACATACTATTACAAACACATTTATTAAGAAATTGTTTGGTAAAAATTTAAGTTTATAGATTTATGAAATATAAATGAAATGGTGTTACTTTTCTATTACAGTGTCCATTGCTATTACATTGAACTAAGAACAATATCCAACAAAGTTAGAAGTTATGAGATGTAACATTGTCATGCTCCACTTCGTTTACAATTCTGGGTGCAACACTACAATATTAAAAAACATGTTATTAACTTAATTGATTTGTTCCAAAAATCACTAAATCCGAAAATTGAATCAAAAGGTGCTTAAACATTAGTTTATACAACCATCTTATAACAATTTGTCATTAATTGTTTTTTATAAAAAAGGATGAAGCTATACCTCCAATAACAGATAGAAAATCTTTTAAAATGTTTCAATATTTTTGTATTTCTAAAACATTATCCTGCACCATATATTCGATTTACATTGACGATTTGTTTAAAAAAAGTTTCTTGCTTTTGGATGCAAGATGGAACCACGCACATTTGGGCTTGATTCAGCATTTCCAGCAATTTGCAAACTCGTTTTAGGTGTTTTGTTGTTTTTTATGTGAAAATGTCTTCATCCAACTACAGTGCATCTTTTATTTCATCTCTAAAAAATTCAGCTAATCCTGTAAAAGTGTATGCAAATGTACTTTGACAACTTCATAACCTCGGTGCATTCGAAGCTTTACAGACCATCTGTGAGATCTGGCACACAAATTCAAGGGGAACAGATGCCAGGTTTGAAACCCTGGCTATAGATGAATGTTAGAAGAATAAGTTTCACAGCAAAAAAACTGCTTTATAACAAAATACTTACTTTTCTAGTCAGTAGTAAAAAAAAACTGGGTAACTAGACTATTTATGATAAACTATAATGAATAGAGTTCTGAAAAGATATTTAAAACATCTCAAAAATTGTTTACATTCTTAATATACTCTCATGAATGTTTGGTCAATGAGGATGTCCCAACTATTCCTATATTGCTATATCAGTTGCTTATCAGTTGTTTATTCTATTCTATTTTTTATCAGCCTATCAGAATATATGGAATAGGAGTGGAAGACAATATAGGAAAAATATGTAAGCACGGCAAACTGTTCAAATGCTAAATGAGGCAGAAAGCATCTCTATAACAGCCAATGGTTAGATATGTAGTGGTGCAATAACCCCCATCACAATCATAGTGCACGCTGAGTATGGAAACTGGGAAATGGTCAATTTTGCCCTGCAGACCATGGGTAGTTGAAGGAGGGACTGTCTCGAGGTCTGAAGAGACCCTTACAGGAAAAAATCAAGGACAGCACATGTGAAAACCATGTACAACATGAAAGCTGTTCAAGATAGCGATGCGCACAGAGGCAGTGCCTCACTGCTCTCTCTATCAGTGGTCTTTTTTGTATTCTTTGTTTGTCGGTTTTTATGCAGTAGCATCTGCAAACAAACTCTACAAACGTCAGGATCTTATGGACATTGGCTCCCGAACAAGATGGCACCGGTGTAGGGAGAGGAAGCAAAACTGGGGCTGCAGGTCTGGGCTTACAGTGAAGCTAAAACGGTAATAATATCGGCCCGATCTACCAAGACTGTATCTCTCGAACGTCAGATCGATTGTGAATAAAGCGGACTACCTACAGCTACAGCTGGCTGGGAATCGCTATGTTTGCAACTGCTGTGTTATGATCATAACTGAAACCTTGCTTCACTCGCAAGATGCCCAATGCTAGCGTGCAGCTAGCAGGCCACACTTAAAAAAAAAAAAAAATTTTAAGCAGGCCACACTCTGCTACGCTGGGACCAGTCGAAGAGCTCGGGTAAGAACAGGGGAGGGGGTCTCTGTATTTATATGCACAAGGACTGGTGTAACAACGGGACTATCATAGACTCACATTGCTCCCCAGACCTCGAGTACCTCAAGACCTCTTACTGTTTGTAAGATGTCGGCCTTATTTTCTGCCCAGAAAGCTAACAGTAGTGGTTTTCACTGCTGTGTATATACCACCCGATGCTAATGTTAGCATAGCACTCTCCGTTCTGCTGAACGCCATCGATAAACAACAGCGGGCCCTCCCGATATCACTTGGGCCCTATCTCTCCTCCACCCGCACACGGTAGACCGACTCCCCACAGGGCTGTGTGCTGAGCCCCCTGCTGTACTGCCTCTACACCCACGACTGCCCCATGACAAAAACCTCATTATCAAGGTGCTGATGACTCCACCAAGGTCGGACTCATCTCAGGCGGAGACGAGGCAACCTACAGAGAGGAGGTCCTGAAGTTAACAGAATTGTGTTCAAAGAACAACCTCGCACTAAACACCAGGAAAGCCAAAGAGATCATCGTCGAATTCAGGAAAAAACAAGACTGATCCAGCCCCTCTCTACATCAACAGCGAGCATGTGAAGAGGGTCCACACCTTCAGGTACCTTACTGTCCTCATCTCTGCTGATCTCTCTTGGTCAGAGAACATCATAGCTGTTATTAAGAGAACTCAGCAGCGACTTCACTTCCTGAGGATCCTCAGGAAGAACAACTTGGACACTAAACTGCTGCTGACCTTCTAAAGCTCATCCATGGAGAACCTGCTGACATACTGCATCACAGTATTGTACGGCAGCTGCACTGAGGCAGGAAGGGTGAGGCTTCAGAGGGAAATCGAAACCGCCACAAAGAATCATCGGCGGCCACCTCCCCACCCTGACAGACATGTACATCTCCGATACATCAGCAGAGCGAGGACCATCATTAAGGACAGCTCACACTCGGGCTTTGAACGGTTTGACCTGCAGCCCTCTGGCAGGTGCTACAGGTGCAGTAAGGCCAGGACAAACAGACTCAAAAACAGCTTATTTGCCAAAGCAGTCACCACCATGAACTCAACTGGACTCCAACTGTGCAATATCCTCATCTCCGTGCAATACAATGCCATTATTACAATATCTTTGCAATACTTTTTATTTTTATTATATTTATTTACAAGTGCAATCTCACCACCACTGTCTAATTATCAAGATAGTGTTATTGTTTTGTATGTATTTCATATTCTTATACATTTTCTATTTTCTGCAGATTTACACATTGTTTATTTTTTGTATATATTTTTTAGACATTTTTTGCACAGCACTGAAAGGAGTAGTCCTCCAATCTCGTTGTACAATGTGTATACTGACAATAAAATTATTATTTTTTCTCTATTCGAATTGATGTAACCTATAGAATCACATAAGCATTCTGAATATGGTACAAATTTACAATATGCGATCAAATATTTTATTCCATTCACATATCATCGAGCTTGGATAAACATGTAAAAGCATGGGAATAACATGAGTTTTATTACCATGTTGTGGATATCATGTCTAATCAACATGGTTTTCATTCTTTTTCTGGTTATAACATCTGACTTTTTACATGTGAAATTACATGTGATTTGTTTGTAAAGGAATTTTTTTGAGTTTGTAGCAAAATGAAGATTTAAAAATAAATGCCTAAGGACCCTCTGCCCTAATGCAGCCTTATGTAAATAGTCTTATAATATAGTTAAATTCAGTGTAGATACTGTACAATGCTAATAATATACATAGAAAGGATTTATTTTCTAGTCGTCTTTTGCAACATCAACTAAATTCATCTTTATGAAATGCAACAACATGTTAAATTAGATGACATACTAACTCCGGTCCCTATCTACTCTGTCAAGCTGAGAAATGTTGATGCTTTAGGGTAAAGCTCTGTTTTTACCAATGTATCTGTGTCCCAGCCCAAACTGATTGCCAGGACAAACCAATGCAGGACAAACAGATTGCAAGGACAAACCGATTGGCTGGACAGGAGATCCTTGCTGAAGTTATTTTCCTGTAGAGGGACTTGCTAAAAGAGAAAGTAATAAAACAACTCACAGAAATGTAGATGTATTTGTTTAAAAAAGTTACACATGGTACCCAACTTGAGGTAGGCAATACTTAACCCACACTGGATGCTGTGGTGTATTTTGCCCTGGGCTGGATTAAAACCTAGGGATGACCTAGGGATTGGAAGTTTGGTGACCTTCCAATTGAGCTATCCAGTCACTAAACAATAACTAATGGTAGTAAATAAGACAACTACAGCAAACTAAGTAGAACAAAAATAGATCAAATATGGTTCTTGCCAATCAGAATTAGGTCAACTAGGTAGAGCCACATATCATTAGAGTACCCAACCCTTTAAACGAAAAAGAGAGATCTGGCCTGCCAAAACAACTTTCAAAAAAAGTGAGTTTATTTTTTGTGTATTAAAAATCTTTAGAGGATTTACATATACAGTAAAATCTACTATATGATAATAATAGTTAATATAGTTATGTAAAACGTAGGTTGGATTTGATTAGATTTGAAAATCTAAAGTCTCTCCACTCCTAAATGATCACAAGTTCAAAGGCTTTTCTGTTTATCTATTCTTTGTAAAGCTTCTGCTCTGCACTAATGCAGCCTTATGCAAATAGTCTTATAATATAGTTAAAAGCAGTATAGATACTGTACAATGCTAATAATATACATGGAAAGGATTTCTTTTCTAGTCGTCTTTTACAACATCAACTAAGGACATTCAAGTAAATTCATCTTTATGAAATGCAACAACATGTTTTCTGAGCAAGAAAATGTAATAGAACATGGTTGCTAAGGTTTCAGTTTTTACCTTTGTGACTCCTCGAGAGTTAAGAGCTGGAAGCTCTCTACATTTAAGCAATGGGGTTTTCAAAATATTTTAAGAAATGGAAAAGTAGTGGACAAAAGATGCCTAAAGTATGTGTGCATCAGAAAGAAGATTTTTCTTTAAAAAGAAGAGGGGAATAAGACCAAAACATCTGATATGATAAAAAATGCTATAGACTCATCAATAGATGTTGCATTGAAAGGTGGCTTTCAATAAGAAGCTTTTGATTTAAAATAAAGAGGGAGAGATACCCCAAAAAAACAGTAGTGATTTTTTTTGCACAAAAATAATTTCTAAATTTGCAGTTTGTTGTCCGTATGTTCTGAGGTCATGAGTGGTAAACTGTAATAAATTGCCATAATTACTAGGTTTCCACAGAACCAGGAAAAAAAAATACAAGACTCGGGCAGAGTTTAGTGGTAGTAGGTACAAAAGCTCTGTGACCTGATTTTTTGCTTTTTGTTTTAGTATATTGTACAAATTTTGCTCTTTGCAGAGACATAGATTAGTGAATATCTAGGGCCAGAAATGTGGAAAAAAATGCATTTAATCGTAACACTATCTCCTGGACAAATTCAGTTTTTTTGCAAATTAGAGTAGGGACCTTTCAGCAGAATGATTCTATCCTAGTCAAGAACAATTTATTGTACTCTGAACCTTTAAACAAGCTAGATATGTCAGGTCGAGTCCTTTCAGTGCTCTTTTCACTTATTGTTAAACAATATATAATTCAAAGAAGATGTCTTTGCACTATGATACTTCTAGCTCTTAAATATCCCTTAGGTTTTATAATTCTAACAAGTAAGAACGTTTCTTTGGGACAAAGTTTCTCATACCCCTGATTAAACAGGTAGAACCATAGAAGTGAGGGTTAGGGTTAAGTGAAGACCAGAAAATGTAGCCCTCCATCTACTGTTCCTGTACTTTTAAGGGTAAACAGGCAACAACACTTTGCTACAGTATGGAGACTATGACGCACTTGTTCACAACAGAGATAGGTAATAACTAGGTCTATTTACTCAGTTAAATTTATGCAAGTAACTCTTAGAAAAAAAATGCACATTTTATTTTATCTTTTATTGCATCATACATTTTTCTTGAGTAAGATAATTTTGATGTATCACACCTCTTGTTGAATGAAATGTCCTGTTTGATCTGCCTAAAACAACTAACTTTACTGAATTATTTTTCAATCAAAGATGCAGCAGAAAAGGAGCCTAACGTTTATGTTAATGTGAAACATCTTATTTGTACTCAAGCTCAACGTCTCAAGGAAACTGGTTCCAGTGCCATTTACTGAGGTGAGTCCAACTATGTCTAGCTGGAACCTTGGACACCAGTTTAGGTTCCTTCTCCCGCTTCGTACTGCTTTGGCCCGTCCAACATATAGTAAACCCATGACAAGGGAGACCCATGTCCCTTCCTTTAACTGTGCGTGGCCTGGCTCCATGGGTAAATATCCAGCCACCAGACACTAACCAGCTAACCCTATCCATAACTTCCAGGCCCGGTTCCAGTTGTGGTCACGTGTGTCTCATATTTTTTGTGGTGAATCATTGGTTCCTTAAATGGTCATTTAGGGCTACACTTTGTCTGATACCACACCTAGGACCTGTTTGCAGTGGGTGACCCGGCCATTGACCGTTTAAGTTTTATTACTTAAAAACAAAATATTTTACTCAGCTATACTAGTGTAACCGAGTTGTTTTTTGCCATTTTATTTTCCCATTTTCACTGAATGTATCATTGTTCGTTAAGCAAAAGAATTAAACCAATTCTGTTTGTTATTTTGTATCGTCCGCCAGGTCCTTACTCTGAATTTATAGATCAGATCTCAGATTTTTTATCTGAAATAGTGTTAAACACTGATAAAATCATTATAGTGGGAGATTATAACATTCATGTTGACACAAAAAATGACAATCTAAATGTAGCCTTTACTGCCATTTTAGACTGAATTGGCTTCACTCAAAAAATCCAAAGACCTACTCACTCTCTTGCTCACACTTTAGACCTTGTGCTTACTTATGGCATTGAGTGTGAAAAAGTTATAGTGCTGCCTCATAACCCTCTTCTTTCTGAACATTTTTTTGATAACTTTTGAGTTCTTTTTCACCAAGTACTTAAAATCTGAAGGAAAATGTCTTTATAGTATGTGTCTATCGGACAATGCTGTTACAGCCTTCAAAAAATTCATTCCACCGCTAATTTAGTCAGTATTTCAGAGAAACGCAGTGGAGGGTAACCAATTAATTTCATTTCATACACAGATTGATGCTGTTGTTCATAGTATTAGGTCCTCATTGCGTACAACATTAGAAAACGTAGCCCCCATGAAAAGGAAAGTGATTACTCATAGGAGGTTGGCCCCCTTGTTTAACTCAGAACTTCGTAACTTAAAGGGAAAAACCAGGAAATTGAAGAAGAAATGGCGGTTATCGCTTTTACAGGTAAAGCTAGATCTGCATATTTTACTTTACTAATAGAGGAGAATAAGAAAAATCCTAGGTTTCTTTTTAATACAGCAGCTAAATTTACAAGGAATGAAAACTCTGTTATATCACCCATTCATCCAACTCTTAGCTGTAATGACTTTACGGAATTCTTTTTGATAAAATTGAATCTATTAAAACTAAAATTAATGGCAACCTACCAAACATAACTACTTACTCAGTAAGCAATGAGGTACTGAATGTGGCTCTGGAGCCTGATCTCTGTTTGAAGTGTTTTGTTCCAGTTGAGCCTTCTGAGCTTTCAAAAATATTTTCTTCATCTAAGCCTTCAAATTGTATGTTGAGTCCAATCCCGACAAAATTGTTTAAAGAAGTATTTCCTATTATTATTACCCCCCTTTTGGAAATGATTAATTTGTCGTTAGTGAATGGTTATGTACCACAGGCTCTTAAGGTAGCTGTAATAAAACCACTACTTAAGAAACCTTCTCTTGATCAAGAAGACCTAATAAATTACAGACCCATATCTAATCTTCCTTTTTTATCTAAAATCCTTGAAAAAATTGTTGCTAATCAACTGAGAGAGCATTTGATGAATCATGACCTAGTTGAAGAATTTCAGTCAGGTTTCAGAGCTCATCATAGCACTGAGACAGCTCTCCTTAAAGTTACTAATAATATTCTCATGTCTGTTCTAGTTCTGTTAGATCTCAGTGCTACTTTTGACACAGTCAATCACAATATCCTCATTGAAAGGCTCGAAGACACTGTGGGGATCAAGGGAACAGCACTTGGCTGGTTTAAATCGTTTTGGTCTGATATATCCCAGTTTGTTCATTTAAATGAGAAATCTTCTCCGCATTGTAAGGTTACTTGTGGAGTTCCACAGGGTTCTGTACTTGGCCCAATTCTATTTACTATATACATGCTCCCTATTGGTAAAATCATCAGACAGCATGGTGTTAATTTCCACTGTTATGCTGATGATACACAACTGTATTTATCTATAAATCATGATGCATCCAGTCAGTTTGGTTGATTACAGGCATGTCTAGATAACTTTCTGCTCTTGAACTCTGAAAAGACAGAAGTTGTTATCTTTGTAACAGAACCTCTAAAAAAGAAATTGCTTAGTTAACAGCTTGACCTGGATAGAATCAGGTTGGCATCTTGTGACAATGTAAAGAACCTTGGTGTTATTTTTGATCAGGAAATGTCTTTCAATTCTCATATAAAACAGGTCTGTAAGATTTCCTTCTTTCATTTTAGGAATATAGCAAAAATTAGAAATATTCTATCTAGGGCAGATGCTGAAAAGCTAGTCCATGAATTTGTTACTTCAAGGCTGGACTTTTGTAACTCTTTATTAGCAGGAAGTTCACAAAATGAAATTAAAAATCTACATTTTGTCCAAAATGCTGCAGCAAGAGTTGTGATGAAACTTAAAAAGGGAGATCATATCTCCACTATTTTAACTTCCCCTCAATGGCTCCCTGTCAAACGTAGAATAGATTTTAAGTTTCTTCTTTTGACATATAAAGCCCTCACTAATAAAGCTCCATCGTCTATCAGAGATCTGATTACTCCTTATGTCCCTAACAGAGCACTTCGCTCTCAGACTGCAGTTTTACTGGTGGTTCCTAGAATCTCTAAAAGCACAATGGGAGGTAGATCTTTCAGTTATCAGGCTCCTCTCCTGTGGAACCAGCTTCCAGCTTTAGTCCGTGAGGCAGACACCCTGTCTAGTTTTAAATCTAGGCTTAAAACCTTCCTGTTTGATAAAGTTTATAGTTAGGAAGAGGTAGAGAAAACAGCCTAATCCGGTTAGGGAGGAACTCAGTCTTGACAGACGGTTCTCCTATGCTCTACCTTCTTCATGTCTCACTCTATAGGGTTATTTAAGGTTTTCTATAGTTATGCTGCTATAGGCTTAGACTGCTGTGGGACAAATCTGACAACTTCTCTCTCTGCTACTTTCTTCCTTTGTCCAATCTACCTAATTACCGTTATTTCAACCTTGTTAACCTTTTGTTTTCTCTTAGTGTTCTTCTCCCCATAGTAACCACACCTGGGCTGGCGTTCTGTTAGCTGAGACAGCTTCTTGGATGAGATCATGGGCTGAAATGCTTCCAGTGACGTTCTACAACTGCTGCTATAAACTGTATTATTTCAGTATCCTGTGCTTCTACTTTAGCTTTCTGTCTTTTCAAACCCCCAGTCGGTTATGGCAGATGGCTGCTTGTACTGAGCCTGGTTCTGCTGGAGATTTCTTCCTGTTAAAGGGGAGTTTTTCCTCTCCACTGTCGCTACATGCATGCTCAGTATGAGGGATTGCTGTAAAGTCAACAACAACACAAGCCATGGTTTTGGTCCGCTGATTCCAGAGGAGTGAATGCTGCTAGTCAATGACTAAACTTTTTAAATCGATTTGTTTATGATGTATCTTTGATTTTAATTGATTTTCTGTGAAGTGCCTTGAGACGACATCTGTTGTAAATTGGCGCTATATAAATAAACTGATTCTTGAGTCTTTATTCTTAAGTATTGTTTTTTCCTATGGTTTGTGAACGCAGCAATTGTTGCACACTCTATGAAGAAAACAAAGAACACGTTTTGTTTTCCGTGATTGAGGCTCAAGAACTGAATGATTCA
Organism: Orestias chungarensis; assembly: GCA_032876305.1. NCBI lineage: Eukaryota > Metazoa > Chordata > Actinopteri > Cyprinodontiformes > Cyprinodontidae > Orestias > Orestias chungarensis. Next base: position 7,308,718 of record JAVLVB010000557.1, on the reverse strand, counting down.
GTGGTCCATTTTGGTCCACCTTCATGTGGGAATTCAAGCTGTAACTTGTTACAGAATTCAAATATAACTTGTTATAGGTGGACTGAATTTACAAAAGTTCCTTGCTGTTTTTTTCCCCCCATTTGATAGAATCTGTTCTGAAGACTAAGCGGAGATGCCTGAGGACTGGATGTCGAAATACCTACCCAGGATGACCCATGCCGTCATCATCCGTGCTCCAACGTACTTATTACAAGTGGCCTCTAATTTTGGAAAACTTTAACTAGTTATTTATATGCTTTTTTGTTGTTTTTTTGACCAGTTACTATAGGAACCAGTGCGTTTTGGGACATTCAACAAAACAATATAATACAGGGGTAACACTGGCGATGAAAAGAAAAAACTTTTTCTTTTTGGTTTTTCAGCTCCATCTGCAGGTCTGGCTTATTGCCTGGAACAGTGTAGCTCCCTACACTTAAACTCTGACTTTGTAATCTCTTCATGTCCAGAGAATATTGCACTGTCACTTCCTTCCCGCAGCTAGCCTTTTCATCATTTCTCTGCTCATCTTTGCCACACTTACTTTGCTCTCTCTTTCTGTCTCTTCTTTTATATTGCAGCCTTCCTCTCAGACCCTTTCTCTTCATTGGGTCATTGATCTTTAAGCCTTTCACCTTGCTCTCTGCTGAGCCCTTTTGTTATATTCGTCTTTCGTTCTTCCCCATGCTTAACCTTTCATATCTGTTTTGTGCCGCAGCCCAGCGTTCGCCAAAGTCTGTCAACCAGCCTCTTTCTCGCGTTCTTTTCTCTCTGTGTATGACTCTTCCTGCCCTGAAGATCAACGTGCCAAGTTGTACTAAACTCCTACCATCCAGGTGAATTTCATGGAAAAAGACCAAATGGGAATATGGGGATGACTTTCTTTGTGCTTCTAGGCGTACTCTATCGAGACTGTGTCTGATTTTTTTTTCTTCACATTTCATTCTGTTTTACGTTTGCATTTAGGTGAGAGTGTGTATGTGTGTCAGATATAGATAAAGAAATCCCTGTGAACGAGAGCTTGGATTTCACTGGATTTGTCTCCTGCAGGCATTTGCTACCTTCTTCCAATCTCTTTGTTTATGAAGCTGAGATGCACAGTGAGAAGCTGCTGAGGCAACCTCACACACACACACACACACACACACACACAATCTCTTCTTCTCAAATGTCCCAGTGTCTCTCTAAGCAGCATTACCCCCAACCGTCAACACCAATTACATACAGAAAAACACACAACCACACACTTGCATCAACCACACAGCCTCACCTACGCACCCACCCTCAGATGCCTGCTGAGTGCTGTGCTATCCTGAGGTTGTGTGGCAGGTGCAGACTGAGGCTTAAGATGTCAGAAAGAAGGTAGGGGAAAAGAGGAGATATAATGGCAAACTATCAGCAGACATCCACCCTCCCTCCGCTTGTCATTCAGACACCGCTTACAACAAGACCTAACGTTTTCACACAGAGGCTCTCACATTCTCAGCTGCAAAATTGGGTTTACGAAGTAAGACAGCTGCCAAAATTTGCAGTGCTGGCTTCCAATCAAAAATAAATAAGAAACGCCTTTCGAACGATGCTTACTCTTGATTAATTTGAGGCAGGACCGTCTGCAGGAGACTAACAGAGAATTGTTATGAACCAAAATTCTAGACAGACTGGTGAGATTGGGGCTGAATAAATAAAAGATTGGTCGTCTGAATATGGCTTCTTCAGAGAAAACTAACATGAGCCAGTCCTAAAGATGTTCTAGTTAATCCCTGCTGTCTTCCTTCTCCATGCCTAGATATAAAAATTAATTAGCACAACACCTTTGCACGAATTGGCCTACACTATAACCTCACCATTTAATAATGGTCTCATATGTTTCAATTTTTCAATCAAAAAACTAAACACTAATGCAGTTGGGAAATGTGCCCTTATAAATTATTGAACCTTCTATGTTTTGGTTTAGTTTCCTTTGCTTTCAGTCTGTTTCATTTTCCCGCATTCTCCTCTTCTCTCTTTGGTACCCTCTCTCGTCTATTCTATATTCCCCCTGATTTAACTAAGAAGGGTTTTAAAGTGGAAGTCTCTCTAATAGATCATTTTTGCCCAGTCTCTTTCTCACTGTTCAATCATGAACAGACACTTAATCACCATACATACTCTTCTGGGTTACTATAACTTCCTGGATGAGTTGTTGATGTGCTGTTTAAAGGATTTTGGTATGAAGAAAACTTCAAAAATGTGTTCTGCAGTCCCAAACCTTAAAAAGTATTTTTTATATTTATTCAGTGTATCCATGTCTGATATAATTTGGTTTAATAGCCATACACATGTAAGTATAACAAATAAAAAACAAAACATCCAACAAACATTATTTATTTGCTTATGCTTGCTGGGTCACGGGGGCTACTGATGCCTCTCTCTAGAGGTCACTTGACAGGAAGCAGGAAACACCTCGGACGGGTCACTTGCTCATCATAGACCAGAGGAAATATAGACTGGGGTTCATATTCTAATACATTATAAAGTAGTCTACAAATTACTACTGGATACGTTTTCTGCCAATAAGTTTTACTGACAATAATGGTGAGTTGATCCGCCTTGCTTTTTGAATATTTATGAACAGGATTTTGGTTATATTCAAACAAATCAGACAAAAAAAAACGCAGCGTGAGTCTTTGAAGTTCTTCCAGCCTACAGGGGAAGTCTGCATGGATTTATTTTCCAATTTCTTTCCAGTTTCATGTTAGTGATGTTACAATACATCATTTTTACACCATTTTTAATGAGTCAAAAACCTCTAAAAAGACAGAAAGTAATTTTCAGATTTTCATATAGGAGAACACAGAACTAAAAGCATCTGCACACTTGCCACAAACCGTCTTCGCTGTAGTTAAAGGAAAGCTTTAAATTATGTCTTTCTCTTTCAAAGATTTTTTTTTAAATGGCTCCCATTCAACACAGTGTACAGTAAGGGACATTTATTATCCACCTACTTGTGCTGTTTATCCAATAAATAGGAGGAGATAGCTTTGCCAACATAATGTGGCTTTTTCCTAGATGAGCTGTAGAGCAGATGATGATGTGACATTTGACTACACAATCACAATAAATAATTGAGGATGCCATCTGCGATGGAGATGGTGTCAGTCATAGCAGCAAAAATAACACAAGTGTGCACTTTCTTGTTCATTGTTTCAAAGAAAATATTTTGATGGCAACTCTTCTGGACTTTTGTTTGTACAAAGCGGAAGACCTTGTTTGGAGTGTAGTGTCTTGCTCCAGTCACATCATCTGCCATACAACACCTGTTGGGTGAACTAGAAAAACCAACTGCTTCATTTTCAATCATTGTTGTTTCTGCACACTAATGGCCTGCAAAGATGAAATTATGTAGTCTTATACAAGCAAAGGCTTTTATGTTCATGGTAAAATCAGTAAAATACCTTAATAATGAACAACTATTCCTCCAAACTTTTATTGTTTTGTTATTTTACAACCACTTATCCAAAATCCTATTTTAAAATGCAACATGCAGCTTCAAAGTCTAATTTGTAACAAATTGTGTAACAATATAGGGTAGTGTTTCGATAATTTTTACGACTAGATTTTTTCCATAAAATGGAAGATTAAGTCATCCTGTTATCTCTACCTGTGGTAGAGATAACAGTGCACCTCCTAATAAACCTCTTAATAATAATTAATAGTCAAAACATGCTTTTCTTTCTGAGTGTTCTTAGGGCGTCCAGACCTCCTTCTCTCAGGATCACACCCTATTCCTATTTATTAACAGACACTTGTTGTTGCTGCAGGCAGGGTTGTGGCCACAGCTTCAAACACTTGATTCTGTCATTCTTGAGGAGGACACCCAACACCCAGTATTGTTCCACTCATGCGGAAATGTTACGAGACCAAACCAGATTTCTGTAAAAACAGATTATTATATTAATTGTAAAACATTACACAGTGATTATAACCTAAACAAAAGAAACATATCATATTCCAGGATTAGAAGCTCTACTTCCAAGACTAGGAGCAAGGTTAGTATATTCTGTTCAGGGGCTTAGCGTTGTTTCAACTTGGAAAAAACAGGTGAATAACGTCAGTTGATACTATTTGCAAGACAGACAGCATTACACACACACAAGGCCTTCTGGATGATAAATGTAGTAATTCAGCATTCCTAATATAAAATGCCTTATTTCACAATTTTCTATCAGTAAAAAGCAATGCATCTAGCAAAACAAGTACATATAAGTTTTAATATAGCAAAACAAATAAATTAGCTTATTTAATTACTTGCTTTTACCTTGAGTGAACCAGCCGTTCTAACATCACCTTAGAAGAGTGCTTATGCCCAAGCCTCCATGGGGCTCTAAACAGATTTGGATTTTGGAGCCTTCTATTTTACATGATATCGCTTGTTGCTCATTTAGACACCTACAATAAACTTAATGCATCCATAGCAGTGATGTTTACATTCCATTGAGTGCCTTACAGGACTTTGCACATGAACGTTACATGTTGAAATTATGCCATTGCTGTATCTCCAAAGGTAAAATAATCAGAAACATAAGTTATACCAATGCAATAACAATATAAATAATATCAATTAATGAATGGTGAATCATGTCCAGGTTGCCACATGTGGTTTCTAATCTTAAAGGGTAACACATCTACTTAAATAAGTGGCCTGGGTTTGATTTACAGGACATTCCAAATTTTTGCTTTAAAAAAGTGAAAAAGCAATGTGCAGTAATAGGTTGTAGTGCAAGAACAACAAAAACGAGCTACAAATAACACTTGGACATATAAAAATAAAAACATCTGGTCAGTATAACTCCCTTTAGTGAGTTACCAGACATATACTAATAGGAAACTGTGGGATCATCTACATTGAGCATGGGAGTTTAATTGGGTAATATATTGCAATTGGTATACACAAATGTGTAAACAATATTTAATTAACAAAATTTCCTAGTAAATCCATCAAATTTATATATACACTTTTTTATCTTTTTAATTTTATTTTGTGCCGGAAAGTCCTTACAAATAACTCTGGTCAGGAGCAATAGGTTGATGTTCCCCCTTAACATCTCTGCTTTATTATTAAGCAGAAGAACAGTATTTTATAAGAAAAAATTATAAATTCATAAACACTCCAGAGGAAACAGAAATGCCTTAAACCATGATCAATCAATTTGTCCTACAATGTGCCATTTACCATAACTTTTTTTCATACGAGGAAATAATTAAAATTCTTACAAATACTGATGTGGAAGCATATCAGTTATTGGTGCATGACAGGCTAAAGAAACAAACTACATGAATAAAACATAGAAGATGGTCTTTTCATCTATGCTCTGCTTTTATGACACTCATTACATTTGCTTGGCTGCAGTTTCTTTCAGCATCTGTTTTTGCCGCTTCCTCGTTCCCTCTCACTTCCCCTGGTACCCTCGGCTGTTTCCCACGACCGTTTAGTCCCATTAGGCCTGAGGGCACAACCTTGGAATTGTGGCAAACTGTAACACCTTCAAACCAAAATGGTTTATTGATATCTCTTCCCCTATTTCATTAAGTCTACTCTTATTTTTTATGGTTGTAATAATATTTTGACATTAAAGATTCATACAGTGGTTGCACAAAAACAATAAAAAAATATGTATAAGTAACATGGACCAATTTTAGATCTAATTATTGATTCTCAATCCAACCCACATCAAAATAATTTGCTGAAATACTGAGTGTACTTAAAAAGATAGTTGATTTTATATTGACTAGACGTCTGACTAACCACTGGTTCATAACTCCAACTCCACTCCTCTGTCCACTTAGCTGTAGAGTTACAATTCTCTTTGGATTTCTAAGTGTATAGAGAAAGATCGCTGTCAAAAAGGGGTATGCAAAACTCTAACATTCGTATTCGTAGTTATGTGTCAATATGGTTCTTGTACCCACAAGTCTGCAGAAATACTTGAGATTCTGAAAGTATGAATCTAAAAGCTGTGAGTGCAAATTCTTCTGAATACAACTCTATTGTATTACGATTACAAACTTTTCCTTTTGCTGTGGATACGAATTCAACTTTGTGGATAGGAGTAAAAAAATTGTTATGATGATGTCACAGGTCGGAATAATCGATCCAGGATCACATAAACACAGCCTGCTCCGAGTGGAGCAACCACTTGTTTATATACGTAGAGATATATATTTCTCTTACCTCGGATGTTTCACCTGAGGCTGTTGCTCCACCCGGTCCACTGTCTACCGCCATCCTTAAATTTGGAGCGGGCTGTGTTTGATGAGATCGTGGATTTATTACTCCGCCCCGGGACGTCATCCTAACACTAGCCCCAGACAAATGGAACAATACCCAAGCCTCTCCGCCCACTATTTAATGGAAAAGTTTAGCCCAGGGGTCTCCAACCCTGGCCCTCGAGAGCTATTGTCCGGCAGGTTTTAGATGCAACCCTGCTTCAAACAGCATGGTTTCTCTCCTGATGAGCTTGTTGAGTCGGACAGCTGACACCAACAGACTCAACAAGCTCATCAGGAATGCTGGCTCTGCCCTGGGACTGGAACTGGAGTCTGTGGTGGAGGTGCCAGAGAGGAGAATGCTGAGGAAGCTGCTCAGCATCAAGGACAACACCTCCCACCCCCAACATGCCACGCTGACGGCCTGTCAGAGCACCACTGAGAGTCACCACAGAACGCCAAAGGAGGTCTTTCTTACCTGTGGCAATCAAACGGTACAATTCCTCTTCCATCTGCAGGAGGGATAAATAGTAGTGTGGTTATTGTTATATGTTGATTGTGTACTGTACCGTGTTGTATGTTAGATGAGTGTGTCGTGTTAATTGTTATTTGATACTCTGTAACCCTGGCAAAACAATTTCCTTCGGGATCAATAAAGTCTATCTTATCTTATCTTATCTTATCTATGAAGCAAATAATTAGCTTGTTACCAGGCTTCATCCAAACTTGATGGTGCTGAATCATTTTATGCAACTGTGTTGAAGCAGGGTTGCATCTAAAACCTGCACACAAGTAGCTCTCAAAGACCAGAGTTGGAGACTCCTGGTTTGGCCCTTTGTGGATACTTAAGATCTTCTTTTGGCTCAAAATAAGTTTGAAATTACCTGCTGTAACTTGTTGACGGTCAATGCAGCAGGCTTATTACAAACTAATTTAAAAGAACAGCCATTAGTAACACTCAAAGGTTACAGGTCTGGTTTGAGGAGATGTTTTCTTCTCGAACCCTTTTGGTTCTCCTATTGTTTCCAGAGAGCCTACATTCAAATATCCATTGCTTTATTTGTGTCTGCATCGTGTCTAACATCATTGAAAAGCTTTGAATGCACACCTTTAGAATCTATAAATAACTCAAAATACCCTTGAGGAAACATGTTCCTGGTTTTCTAATTGCATGTCAGAAATACTTGAGGCTGGTATTTTAATGACTCTATGTTTATGGTTCTGTTTTGGGGTTCATGTTGTTATGTGTATCATTTTCACAGGTGCTCATATAGTTTTATGTAGTCTGCCGTTGAATGTCTTTGCTGTTTTTGTTTAGCGGGAACCGGAAGAAGGGCGGGGTTTTGTTACCAGGTAGTTGGAGCAGGAAGCTTGGCTTAATCACAGACTTGTTAGGAGCGTGAGCTACAGCTCCCGAACATAGCAGCTCTTTTTTTTGGAATAAAGCCCATTTGTTAAACGGGACACGTTGTGGCGTCGTAACAGTATTGTGAGATGAGGGAAGAAAAAACTCCCTAATGCATTGCTGTTATTAACACTTTTTATGACTCCTGATATAATTGGTTACTTATCTTTCCATAATTGCGATGTTTTAACCGGGGTAAAAACTTGATTATTTGTCCTAACACCATTCAAGTAGGAAATTTAAAATGTAATTTAATGGGTAAACGGAAAAAAATATATCAAGAATTATAGCTACCATTACATGGCATTTACACTTTAGCTGAATCTAAATTCATCAAAGTTTACCCAATAAAGGTAGGGAGATATCAAACAGCTTTATGGCACAAGAAGTTTTTCACTTCATCCCGTAAAGTCGGAACATGGTTCAACATGAATATATGTTTCAACTAACAGTTGTCCTGATTCTCAAATAGATGGTAGATTTCTATTTTTCTTCCAGGATCTTAGAACTACCTACCCTTTGTAGAATATCACAAGTCTGTCAGTATTAATACAAGATATAACTTTGATGTTTAGAGAGGATAACTTGAAAGATTAGTCAGATTTCTGACTGCAGCTTGAACGTTTGTTCCCATTGTGGTATGTGCAACATTTCCAACAAGCTGCAAATCTTGTATTTTTTCTTTTCAAATGACATTGGCTGTGAAATATATATAGTATGTCTAAAATAAACAGGAAAAAGCAGTAAAGCAGTTCAAAGTCTGTGTTCAAAGTTCAAACATTGTTCATCATAAAGCTTAGTGCTGTATTTTCCTCATTTGACTATATTAGAGAAGACACTGGCACAAGGTCCTGCATAGTTTAAGTCTGGATAAGAAATTCTTTATGGTTTCATATAAAAATGGGATGTACATTGATGTTCTTTCCCTTTTCAAACAGATATAATTAAGAAATTGAGTTTGTTCTCATTGCCTTATTTTCCCTGCTCGGTGTGACATTCCTGCTCTTGCCCACAGTGTCCTCTCTGATTGTGTAAGTCTCATAAGTATACAGTTTTTGATCTTTATTTTTTCTTATTTCCCTGGTTACACATCCTAACTTGAACATAAAGGTGCTACAGATTCAATCACTAATTTAGCTTTGAGTCTGAAAACAGTACAAGTCAGTATTTATTAGTTAGCTTTTTTTAATGTTACAGAAAAATAATGTTGATATGATGGTCAATTCTACTTTACAGTTTACTTTTCACCACAGTGAAAGGTCTATGCAACACATTTTCATATGTTTGGAATGGGATTTGAAACACCAGCATGTATCATGTATAGCTCCATAACAGTCATAAGGCACCTAGCCTATCTACAAGGAACCTCTACAAAAGCCCCGTTGATGCTAAGTAGCCGTATATATTTATAGAGCATAATATAAAGTTTGTAGAAGTGTGTGTATGTGAGTGTGAGGTGGAGAAAGTGAGATAAATAATTTAGCTGAATCGATACCGATTGGGATTACGCCACCAAGTTCTTACCATCAAGGACAGAGGTTATGAAACTCAGATCTATTAAAGACATGGCAAGAGAGCCAACTCTCTCTGCTCATTAACTGTGTTCAAAAAAGGACCAGTAATAGCAAAGTTTTGCTCTCTACTGGATATACAAGTACGCACTCTTTATTTTTTACATGATTGAAAAGGTATTTTTCTCTTATTTTGTATCCATTCTTAAGTAGTGTTATTTGACAGTCTGATATTCCTTTTTTACTATTGATTTTGTTATTGTTTTATTGTTTTATTTTTGTAGATTTTCATGTTTTAGTATTTCTGGTTTCTCTATGTATGTCAGGTTGAACTTTTCAGCACTTTCTAGGTTGTCCACTGAGGGTCGCCAGAGCTCCAGTCTGCTAGAGCGCCTTTCCCTACACCTGTGCAGCTTGGACAGGTGCCTCCTGTTGATCATGATGAGCTGAGCAGTTTAAGAGGAGCGGTGGACCAGCTACTTGTTGCCTGAGTGTTTGTTAGTCCTGGTAATGCCTCTACTCCTCAGTGCCAAAATCTCTAGTCTCTAGCATTATTTATTGTTTTTTCCAGTGATAAGTTTCCTCAAGCCTCGAGTGTTTTTGTTGCCTTTTTGATTCTTCAGTTCTTTTGTTAGTTTCCTGTTTTCTCATAGTGCCACCAGTAACACCTTCTGTGCTCAACCCCAGGTTCTAATCATCTCCTGTGCTCAGGATCGTCTCCCTGCTGGAAAGTTTTAACCACCAACTCCTCCCTAGCATCAACCATCCACCATCACCAAGTCAAATCCAATAACTATTCACCATCCCTCCTCTGCAACAACTCACCTGCTCTGTCTTCATCTCCCGAAGCTTCCTGTCTCCCACATCTTCATTGCCGTTCCTTGTGTCCCCTCCGTTCCCTGCCGCATCCGCTGTCTCCAGTCTCAAGACCATCCTACACTCCCTACAATAAACTCATGTTATTGTACTCCTGAGAGTGCTCTGTTTTATGTGGGTCAGAAGCTCATTCAAGTTTATTTATATATATATATATATATATATATATATATATATATATATATATATATATTTTTTTTTTTTTGTAAGTAAAAAGTTAGTAAATACAATTTATTTATGAAGCACGTTTAAAACGGCTAAATCGCTGACCAAAGTGCTGTACAGAAGAATAAATACAACAATAAATGAGCATACACTGGCAAGCAACAAATCACAAACACTGACTTAAAACACAGAAACACCCAAAATGAGGGGACTAAATGACAGGGAAAGCTAATGAATATAGGTGAGTTTTTAATGTGGATTTAAAGGTGGAGACAGTGGAGGCATTTCTGATGTCTGAGGGTAACTGGTTCCAGAGTCGGGGAGCAGCCACAGCGAAGGCTAAATTAACTTTTCCGTTTAGGTAAGATCGAGGTATATTCAATGAACCTTTACTAAATGACCTGAGGGACATGCTGGCTGACTGGTACTGGAGAAGGTCACTGATGTAGGCAGGCACCTGTCCATTAGGAGCCTTGTAAACTAAAAGTAAAACTTTAAAATTGATGCTAAAATGAATGGGGAGTCAGTGAAGGGATGACAAAATGGGTGATATGTTCACGCTTCCTTGTACCAGTCAGCAGTCGTGCTGCATTATTTTGAACTGACTACAGACGTGATAGTAAGGAAAGTTTTGTTGTTGTTTTTTAAACTATGATGTTAAGATGATTTTAAAGTGACCAGGTAGCACAACAAAAAGATAGTTGGTTTAGTTCTTTCCTTCACAAACCCCAACCCCTTCTCCTGGTTTAAGTTGGCTTTTTCTTCTGCTGACTGTGTTTCATCGTGCAATTTTCTTCAAGTCAGAATTCTCTGCCTCTCAGTGACTACTGCACTACATTCAAAGTGGGGGCTGTGTGCTTTATGGCCAGTGAAATCTTCAAAACAAATGTCACCATTTACTTCAAGAACTTCAAGTTTTTATTTCTGAATGTTAAAAAAAGAAGATATCAGAAATAAATATTTTCATACCATCAGCAACTGATAAACCCAAAGCAAAAGAAACCTGTGAAAGTTTCCAGAGCCTCTACATCAAGGGTCCATGTCCAGTGCCCTGAAACTTTTGAATGACTTTAAAGCAGAGTGAGTTATTTAAACGTCTCACAGATCACCGGTAAATTAATCAGCTGTTCACAGAAAGCTTGTTATATGCAGTATTTACAAAAGACAAATTAAGCTCTACAATTCATAAAAAAATATTTCAGAGCTACGCAAAGGGTTTTGTTTACACTTTTCATTGCTGTGCAGACGATACACACTAAGGAGCACTTGAAATAATGAAGCCGTCAAACATATGGAAACCCAAGCAGGAGTGTCATTTCAGGAACATTTGCAAAAGGATCAGTACAAGAGTCGTTTCTCATAAAGATAATCGCTCCAAAGAGCAGCTGCAGCTTTAAAGAAAATGCAAGCCAAACAATCACTTTCAGAGGAAATAAAAGCAGTATTCACGAGCCTGTTGCCTGCACAGACAGAAAAAGGATAATAAACACAGAGAAAGACTTTAAGAAGAGGGCTGTGAAGGTAATGACAAGTAGAAAATACTTAAATGTAAATTAATTGTCAAAAACTGGCATAATTAACATCCAACATCGAGTAGGACACCATGGGCACAATTTAAAGCAACTTGGAAAGGCAAGCACCATTAGAGTATATATAGAATAATGCAAAGTGATGCCAGGTAAATTTTATGACCCATACAATGTGGATGTTGGATGACCTAGTACCATTTTTTGGAACCATGTTAGCTTTGTTCCAACACTGCCTCCAGCATATATCTACAGATTGAGAAAAAAAATATGACCTACCTTATTTTACGCACTATAAGGCGCACCACATTATAAGGCGCACCTTCAATGAACGGCCTATTTTAAAACTTTTTTCATATATAAGTCGCACCGCATTATAAGGCGCATAGAAAAGACGCTACAGTAGGATGGCGTAATTTTTGTGTCACCATGTTTGCGCGCACAGAGCTGTATGAAGGAGCAATAATTGTGAGCGTGTGCGAATCTCAGGCGTGCACGCTCATAGGTACTCGGACAAACGCTCAACTCTGACAAAGCGCTCACTCTGCTCAGGCTGTGCCAACTCTGCTGAAATGTTAGTGAGTCTTAGAGTATGAATCAACTTTGTGTATTTGGAAGGAATTATTTAATTAGATTAAAAAGGCCAGTCTTTAATTAGCTGGGAGCGCGGCTCATTTACATATAATGTAGAGTTGGGGGTGCAGACACAGAGCCGAGCGCGAGCAGAGTGTGCTTAGCGGGCGAGCGAGCAGTTTGTCAGTAGCAATAGCAAGCGCTATCAGCACTCGTTTGCATGTATTAGCCCTAGAATTGCCACAGTTATCCAAGTAACGGTAGAGCGATCAAAGAAACCATAACTGATTTAATGAGCCATTCACAGTTTCACTGTGTACTAAGACTTGCATGGCCTAATCTTTGAGACAAGCATATTCTACTGGCAGGATCAACCAGGTAGCCCCCCTTCCTTACTTGGTGCGGACCGGCGGGACAGAGACGGGAGTGCGTGGCCCGGGAGTGGCGCGGGGCCGTGCCTGGTCAGAGCCCCAGGCGCTGGAAGACATCCTGGACGGGCTCGGAGGGTTTGAGAAACTGCTGTGCCTTCCGGAGGAACCGCCACGCACGAGGGGCTGGGTGAGGAGAGCGTGCATATATAAGGCGCACCGGATTATAAGGCATACTCTCGGCTTTTGAGAAAATTGAGGGTTTTTAGGTGTGCCTTATAGTGCGGAAAATACGGTGATAGGCACTTGTAGAATTTCATAGGGTATAAAAATCTTTTCCTGTTTGATTTTTTTTTTTGCTGATATTTTTGCAGCTGCCCATGTACATCATTTGACTGACAGTATATTTTTATATATACTATACTGTCTTCATTTATCTAAACTCAAGTCACATTTATTACCATGTATTGCATTACTAAAAATAGAGTAAAAAAAATAGGAGAAGGATCACCACAAGGCTTAGGAGTCAGTTATCGGAATTTCTGACCCTTCTTCTAGAATCAAAACTTGTAATGGGAGACACTAATGTTGGACTCAAAGACCAAATATGGTATTTGAGTGCTTTGTGTAAGGCTTTTCAACAGCAAACACACTCAACTGCCTTTCTGGACCATTTTTGGTTCTCAGAGTCAAGTTATGTGTTCAAGTCTGGCATTCTAACCACATTGTAATTTCGGCTCTCCAGGGCTTATTGGCGATCAAGAGTTTGTTAGCTAAAAAAAAGCTTTAAAATGTGTCACATTCTGCCCTGTTGGCTGTGGGCTGTGAGATCTGCTACTTCTATGCAGCACCTCCTATCAGCTCCACCCTTCCACACCTGCTCACCCTCAGCTGCAGCTCATCACTGCTCGTCATCCAGGCAGCATTTAAGCAGCAGTGTTTCCCTCATTCAGTGCCAGATTGTCGTTGCAGCATGCACTTCATTTCAGCATTGATTATTGGTTTAAATTCTCAATTTCAAATCCAGCTTGCCTCTGACCACGTCTTCACGTCTCTGCCCCGACTTTCTGCCAGTCTACGACAAGCCTTTTGTCTGTCCCCTTCGGATTTTGTTTGTTTGGCTGAACCACTCTCAAGCCTGCCCGCTTCCTGTTGGTGTTTGGAGCTTCCAAGGTCATCTGCTGTCAGGTGAATTACCAGCTTGTTGCCAACGCTGTGAGGACTCGCCAGTCTCCTCGTTCCCTGTTGATGCCTGGAGTTCACCAAAGACTGTTTCCTGCTGCCAGTTAAACTACCTGCTTGTTGCTACGCCTAAAGAAATACAGGACTTAAAACTCTACCTGACGGTGTACTGCACTTGGGTCCTAAACCAGTTCCTTGACAAAATGTAAAAGTTTTAAGTCAATTCATTCTTTTTTAATATCAGTTTAACCTTTGCAGATTTTACAGTGAGCTGTTCCCTATCTCTAGCTCTTAAGAGGCAAATAGCAAGGCTCAGCCAATAGAGGGCAACACAGAGACAGACAATCATCCACACACTTACACTTTATATTACAAAAAAAAAAAAAAAAAAACTTAACAAGCACATTTTAGAAAAGAGGGATTAGAACCTGAGTCATTTCTTTTGTTTTGCCCCTTCACACTTGTAAAACTGGATGCGCCATTAGTTAAAGAGTCATTTTTAGTCACCTTGTGTATTTAAGGTCCTATACAAATTTAGGCTTGTACGCCTTGGTTAATGATTTGAATAGTTCTACTAAATCTGAAAAAAAGAGTCCTCATTAGCCTACTTTGTATTTATGTAATTCTTGTAATTCTGCAAGTTTTTTGTATTTTTTATCTTTTTTTTTTTTACATTTGACAAGGACGCCAGTCATTACATAGATAAGATAGTGGTATATGATCTGAGAACCAGTGTGTTTTGACAACCAAGAGCATGGCTATATATAACAGAAGATATATCCATTAATAACTCTGACATGCATTACAGAAAACAACAAATTGTTTGTCTTCAGTGTGGCAGTTAAACTCACCACCACCAAAATGTATTGTTGATGGGAATAACCAATTAAAAACCCTGTATTTTGTTTGTCGCATCTGAAAGGAAGTCTCGTCGCACTTTCCAACTTTTGTTCAATTTGTTATTTTCCCACAGTTGTAGTAGTACAGATTCAGATACTGTCAGAAGTTAGTCTGTCTGTGTTTGTTGCAAGTTTGACTGTGTGAGTGTGTCTTATTTTCTGTTCAACATTACCTTCTCCTCTGTCTGCTGAAGTTCCTGTCTGTTCAGTCGTTGATGAGCCATCCTGGGAGGTGTTGAGGTGCAGGTGGTAAACACAATCTGTTCTGTACAACATTTGTTTAGTTCAGGTAAGGAATAAGCCACAATTTTTCTTCTGTGAGTTATCACCTAATGCCAAGTTGCGCAATTGCTCTTTGGTTATTGGGCGGCCTCAGAGTATTGCAACCACTTGTTACTGTGTATTTGTTAGTTGTTCCAAGCACTGTATAGAATTCAGTCTCATTTTTTTGCTGACCAACAAACACCCAACAACACTCTGTTATATCCCCCAAAGCACAACTCGAAGTTCTGCAATATATCCCTTTCTTGCAACGACTGCTAGATTTTGCCTGTACTTTTTGTGTACTTACAATATGGTGTCATTATGAAAATTGTCCATATTCACAAGCATAGCCTTGGGTACTGGAACAGCGTTATAACGGCAGCGTTATAACCTTTCATATTTTTTTCAACACAGGGCCTGTAGTTAAGAAAAATGTAGGCCTTATATTTAGGTTTTACTGAAATAATCACTGGGTGTATACAGAGCTGCCACCGTTTGTCCCTATTAAACAGATTTGTGTTATCATGAAGGTATCTAAGTAAACGCTTGAACTGGGCTGTCTTTCTATCAGAGATAGTTAATTTGAGAAAAGGTGCAATGTGAAAGTTATTTATCAATTAATATATATAAGAATGTAATGTATAGCACTGTTCTTTACTCACGTTTGTTTTATGGATTTGCATTATCTATAGCATTTTGCAGTATGTAGCAGGTTAACGGGGTATATGGGAGAACAAAGATTACAGAATGTTGTGTCAATCATCTCTCTAAAATGTAACTATGAAATTATTGTCTACTGGTTTCAGAATGGCTTGGTTGGAGGCCAACTTAGATGTCTCTGAAAACATTCTGGTACTCAAAAAACTATCAAGCTCCTAACATGTGTGTAGAGTTTGATTTAGGATTTAAGTTGGGTTGTAGGGCTTTTTTATTTGAAAAGAGCTTGTGTATAGTTATGGCTCACCAGAGGAACCATAAATAATACTGCTGTTTTTTAATGCTTGAGATAAAGTTTATCTATGATTAAAGTTTTATATAGAGTGAAGACAAAGGTCTGAGAGGAATCATGATGCGATGTGATTCCAATTCCCCACCTCACAATCTGACTGTAACGCTCCTGAAGTTTTGCTTGTCTCTGAAGCAAAGATTTGCACAAGGGTTAGCAGATTCTTCCATTAGGTTTTTCTTTCTTATATATTTATTTCAGGGATCAAACGCTTTGTATGGAAAGTGACATTATTATTACGGTTGGGTGGGACCCTGCTGGAGGCCATTTATTTAGGGTAACAGATATGACACTCAAGAAATCTCTGTCCAATAGTAAAAGGCTTCTAGATTAAATGACTTAAAATAACTCTTGATATTAGCTATGGGTTGTACAGTGAGGTTTGTGTTTGCAAATAATAGTATGATCACAGTACAATTATATTATTTATTATGATTATCTCAAGGTGACATCACACTGCAAGACATTTTGCAGAGCATTCCATGTTGAGGATGTTAAGTAGGAAAATTCCTTTCTTTCCAAGTTCTGTGCCAAGATGTGCTCATTTGTGGTTTAACTCATAGGTACATCAGAAGCAGACCAAAAATTGCCTTATATTAGGAAGTGTGTCAATGACTGCAGTTAGCCAAGAAAGACCATCCCACCTAATGTTGTAATTGCACTGATGGATCAAGGTTCTGAAGTTTTTTATCAACACTTTCCTGGAAGGTGGGCATCAGCTATGATGATGCTGTCAACAACTAAACATTTACCATCTTCTTCAATTATATTTTTACTTTAGTTTAATAAAGTACCTTTTTTTCACTGTTGGTTGTAGCAGATGTGCACATGTACTGATCCAGGTTCTGCTTGAGGTGTCTTCCTTGTCTACTTTGTAAGTCGCTTTGGATAAAAGCATCTGTTAAATGCATACACATAAACATTCCTGTTAAAAAGGAGTTTTACCTCTCTACTGTTGCTACATGGATGCTTAGTATGAGGAATTGCTGTATATTTAAAGGCACAACCCAAGTGCAGGTCAATGACTCAATGCAATCTTACCTTAGTCTGAACAATCTTTAAACAAATTTCAAATATAATCAAGTATATAAACTGAACATATTGCATTGTTTGACGACTACGTTCAACTGAAATGTTATGATTGGACTAACACTATAATTTCCGTGAGATGCCATTTGTTTAGGATTGGTGATCCATAAATAAAGTGAAATTAATTAAGGTCATCCTTAGCCCGTAACAGATAAAATGGCAGTAGCAAGTTGCTTTTTGACATGTCTCTCTTGCAAACTGGCAGGACCTGTTTTACATGTGGAGGATAGGAAAGACATATTATCGATAATATACTGTTGACTTTTGGCTAAAGGTGCAATGTTTAATCAATCAACAATTAGATCAATCATATTATGTTTTCAGCATTATGCTATATAATATAGATTGTAATTATGTATCTGTTTAATATTAAATACACTCCCCTAGAGGAAGATTTTTTTTTATTTCAGTTATTTATGATGGATAGTGCTAGATGCAGATTTAGATGATGCGGCAAAAAAAAAAACAAAGCAAAGAGACAGGCCAAAATAGAAATGGAGACCAAAACAAAGAAGTATTTTACTTAACCAGGGATAGAAGACGCAGATAAGTAGAAGGTTTTTCTATTTGTTTGTTCACTAATTAATGGCAATTTTGTATGATGTGAATTTTTTCAATGATTTATGATTCATAATGTTCAGTGGCGAACAGATGCCATAATGTTTCATGGTGATGAAGCTTATTTAAACGATCCAAATAGAGAGAGGGAGGAAACCCAAGGGTTATCTGGCATCTGCAGCGTCTCTGGTTTTTTAAATAAACACAGATCAACGGATCAGCCAGATGAAACAAATGTGAAAAAGATTAATCGAGTGTATGTGTCTTCCAACAAATCCTACATAGTGAGGAACTACTGCCACTCATGTGCCCCAAACCTGGTTGACTCCTCATGGGTCCCCAGGCCTGGGCCCGATGAGAAAACTGCAGTTTTTAAATTAGGGGTCTAAGATGTAAATTGAGTTCAGATTTAGAGTTAAGCATATACTAGTAGCTGTTTGGTATAGAGAAAAGGTCAATGTTTGGCTATAGAAACAACAGAGTCAGAGCAATGTCCTTGTAAGGATGGAAAGACATAGTTTATGTTTATATATATGCATGTGTGTGTATGCATCTATGTTCTCAATGTCCTCATTTGATCCAAACACTGGGCCACACTGCTAATTTTGGGTTAGGAATTAGGTTTAGGAATATGGTGTTAATTAAGTTCAGGTTAGTTTGAGGGGCATGCATAAATGGTTAGGTTTAGTCTAAATACCAGCGTTTTGCTATAGAAATGAATAGAAGTCTCAGCAAGAATACAGAAACACAACTGCGTGTGTAAATGAGTGTGTGTGTGTGCAATGACAAGTGTGCATTTTATTTTCACTTATCTTGCTTACATGCAAACCAACTCCAAGATCTTTATGCTGAATCCCCATTTTCATTTAATCTTCAGCCACGGCTTATGCTGAAATGAAGCACACTGCACATCAATCAGAAAACACAGGCATGCACAAACACAGACACACAGAAAAAGACGGATATATCAAAGACTAAATTAATTATATCAAACAGAGATATAAATATGTAAATTCCGTTCTTAGCCATTGCAGTTTGAATACAAACATGGGCCATGATTGCAACAAAATACACTTTGACAGTGACATAAACTCTGTCACAAACAAAAAAAAGGAGGGGGGGTGTGCAACTTTTCTGAAATAAAATATGATGAGTAAAAAACCTTTTCTTTTCAGATTAGATGCTAAAGGATTCGGTAATAGTAAAGCATAAAAAGTGTGTCGCAGTTAATATATATGTATTTTTTTAAAACATCACTAATTAATAATATATTCCGCACCAAGGGTCTTTAGAAGATAATTGTAGTCAATTGTCGTCAAATATGCTTACCTGTGCATTTGTGGCTACCCCACATGCAGTGTTTGATTTCTGGCCTACCCAGAGAGTTTGTTGGCATACTTTCAACATTCGTCTGAACTAACCAAAGCATCCGTCTTGTGTTTCAACAAAACAGAAATATTTGCTGCCATGAGTGCACATAGCAAAGTGTTCCTGCGCCATCGTGTTGCTTAATGAATGCACCCGTGAAACAATGCATACACCACATACAGTCCCAGTATTAAAGAAAACAGATCAATCAGAGCCAGGAGTGAGGTTTTGCGCTACTAAACCCCTTTTATTACTTCCAGTCTTCCTCTGTTTGTTTTGTTACATCTTCCCCACACCATGAATGCACATCCTAGTAAGCATGGCCTCCGGTGATGGTAGATAAATAGTTCTCCTGTAATATTAAGTAATTTCAAAGGTACAGCTTGTATATGAGTGTGATTGACAGAGTTGAGGCCTTCCCCAGGCTTGTTTGGTTGTTTCTGAACAGGAGCAGAGTAGTTCTGCTGTAGATTTTACTTTTGTTTTTTGTTTTTTTTGCTGTCGAATATTACAATATTATTACATAGTGACATGGAGTTTAAGATGGCTGTACATGCTGCTGGCAGCATTGCTTTGAGAAGCCAGAGATTTATAGATCAAGTGAAACAGTCACTGTTGAAGATGAACGCTTAAGCTTCCTGGTTGTTTTGTTGCACATCCGAAGAAACTGAAGACAAAATCATTTTGCTTGCTACTATGTTTACCTCTGAACACATCAAAGAGTCAAAGAGGATTCTTTCTGAAGTATGCCAGCAGATAACTTTCATGGTTTCATCAAGGCGTCTGACCCACATGCAGAAGGACAATCAAGACATTCATGATCAGTTAAAGGGATTTTATTGTGCAGAAAAGGAATGTACTACAGATGATCCGGGAAGTAAACAGCATTGTTCGGGAACCGGAGGTTCTGAGGGTGAGAAAAAGTTATTATATCTGGGTAGATAAACTGCAAATATAATCTTAGTAGTTTGCTTATTGGGTGCTTTCTTGGTGGTCGTCAGAGAAGGAGACTTTGCCAGGTAAGGGTGTAAGATGTTAGCAGAGGCAGAGATCCAGTTGGGAGCTGAGCAGGTGCTGCAGAAATTCTGGGGGTAACCAGGTAGTACAGATAGCAGACGTGAGGAAGAGGAGTAGCAGTTTTCTTTGTGGAGGTTTATCCACAGAGTTAGTTTTTGAGGTGAATGTAGCTTAAGTTTTCAATTAAGCTCGGGTGAAATATTCAGATAAACCTTTAGGTGAGCCAGAAAACTTTGAAGTAGGAGAAAGCAGAAGGAAACAGTTTCTAGAAAACATGGAAAATACTGAGGGAGGCTTTTGTGCTGCTATTTTAGGTTAACAATCTGACAGAGACTGACTCCTTGAGAATACTGTTCAAAGTTCCAAAGCACAGTAGTGCATGGGAGATGTTTTTTTAGTTATATAGTTCCATCTTGTTTGGCTGTTGTTAGATCCCGCATCTGTTTGTTTATGTTTAGATTCTTGAAACATCCTAATAACCTTGTACAAGCCCTGGTTTCGCCTTCAGTCAACTCAGTCAGGTATGCATCAAGTTTCTTGAGTCATTGGTGCTCCTGCCTACACGTGTATGGTCTGTGTGACATGTTGTCCTTTTTCTAAATATTTTGTAACTATTATTAATTTATTTACTATTTTGTCTGTAATTTTCTCTGAATATGAACCTTTTTATATTTCCTTGATAATGTATCACGATGACAATGCACCAATACACAAAGCAAGACTGGTGAAACATTGGTTTGATGAACATGAAAGTGAAGTTGAAGATCTCCCATAGCCTGTACAGTCACTAGATGTTAATATTATTGAGCCACTTTGGGGTGTTTTGGAAGAGTGAGTCAGGAAAAGTTTTCCTCCACCAGCATCACATCGTGACCTGTCCACCATCCTCCTAGAAGAATGGGTTAGAATCCCTTTCACAACTCTGCAGGACTTGTATATGTCATTCCCATAACGAATTGACACTGTATTGGCCTCAAAAAGAGGCCCTACACCATACAAATAAATCATTGTGGTCTAAAACCAGTTGTTTCGGTTTCATTGTCCAACTCCTCTATATAATTACCCTACTGCAGCTTGCCAAGAGTGGCATGCCAAATAAGCATTTGTGTCACACAGTTTTCATACCCCCTGGAATAAATACAGTGATTAATTTAAGAAAAATATTTAAAACAAATGGTGACATTTCATATGGTTTATAACTAATTTCTTAAATGAGCTTCTAACTTCAAAAGGTTCAAATTATTAGCGATTATACCACCACTCAGACAAACTCGCTACTCCTTTATACTAACAACTGTAAAGCCATGTCCCTGTGTTCTTCTGGTCGTAGGTCAACTGGTGTTACTGTGTGTAAAAAAGTTGTTTAAATCCTACAAAGCTGGGTGTCATCTGGGTGTTGAATTAGAAGCCTAAAGTGATTTACCAATCTGGTCACGGCAGGCAATGCTTCTCTCATCACACCTGCACACTGTTAATCTTCATTTGTGTTTTTGTGAATCTTTAAGGTCCTAGTGTTGCCCTGAATTCCTATTTTAATTATTTTTTTATTAAAAACTATATGATAAAAATCGGGACTATATCAATATCACAGCTGAATACCAATACTTAAATTGTTAACAAGATGTTCTGTATTGCGTGATCACATTAAAGCTCGGGCATATATTGATGTTCATATTTTAACTGCAAATATCTTTTTTTTTTTAACTGTATAAAACTTTTTTAAAGTATTTGCCTTTTTCTTTTGAGAGAAAAACTTTGACACAACATAGTTTATTACACTTTTAAAAATTTGCTCTTGAGTGGTTTCTGGTGAATAGTACTGGCTGAAACGTGAAGGACATCCTTGAAGAATACATGGTGGCTTATCTGACCGGATGAACATTATAATGACAGAATTGCTACAAAGACCACTTTACGCATAACAGTGATGGAACCTTAATCATAACTGAAATTCCGAGAAGACATATTTACAACCTTTACTCGTCCGCAATTTTATTAGACACACCTAAAATGCTTGTTAACACAGTTGGCAAGTCAGACAATCGCATGGCAGCAAACTTAGATTTCTAGATGTGATAAAGAGCTCTCGCTTAAGTTTAACATTATCATTCTTAGTTTAGTTACATTGAGGGTGGCATGATTGTTGTTGCCAGACAGGCTGGTCTGAGCTTTCAGGAAACTGCTGATCTACTAGGATATACATGCATATGATACCCTTGAACTTTTCCATATTGTGTTAAATAACATCCACAAACCGAAATACATTTGATTGGAATTTTAAGCGAACGATCAACACAAAGTGGTATTCATTTGTAAAATGGAAAGAATGTTCTATGAGATTCAAAATATCTTTACAAAAACCTAAAAAGTGAAGTGTGCGCAAGTGTTAAGAACATATAGGTTCTTTTTTTTTTAACCACCTTTTGCTGCAATCTCAGCTGCAAGTCCTCTACGGTCTCTACTGGCTTTGCATCTGGTGACTGTTATTTGTGCCATTCCTTTGCAAAATGGCTTAAACTTGGATTAGATCTAGAATATGTGTAAACTTTTTTTCTATCATATTCTACCGCAGATTCTGCATTGGGTTTAGGTCTGGATTTTTTACTGGGCCATTCCAAGGCCTAAATAGTTTTTGATTAAAATGTAATTAAAGTTAATTCAGTTTATTAACAACAATTTACAAAGCATGTGGTCTCGTGAAAAACTTTATAAGTTTATAAGTTGTTAAAACTATTTTTTCCCAATTAATCATACGTTCATATATGGTAAAAATAATGAGTTTAAAAAGTTTCCAATCAAAGGAAACCAGGAAAACTGAAATGATAGCTTGCATTGCGCCATTTACTTTATGGATATCTCTCATACTGAGCGTGCATGGAGCCTGGCCTGCTGAAGAGAAGCACCCCCAGAGCAAGCTGCGGCCACCACCATATTGGACAGTGGGGATGGCGTGTTCAGAGTGATGTGCAAACACTGGAAACAGTCTTATGCCAACAGTGAAAAAATGAAGTCACTGAAGCATTGTATTGCTCTTACCTTCAACGACATTTTTAAATGTAAAGATGGGAGGAGTTAGTGGATGGTATGAAGACAGCAATCTGCATTCTAATGTGTACAATTATATGCATCTCACATCAACTATACACAATAACCTGTAGAGAAATAAGCTCTGCAGAAACCCATTTACCTTTGGAGGTTGAGGTGCCTGTGACCATTGCCACTGTATCCTCTATACCTGTTACTGAAAACATCCTGATAAATGCATTAGAGTTTAGAATTACTATAACAACAGGAACCTTATTTTAACGGCCATGTTTTTTTGACAGTGGGAGCAGAACATGCAATACCCATACTGTAAAGGATTTAAACTTAGATGACCTTGTTGTTGCAAGGTAAGAGTGCTATTAATTTAACTACCATGCAGCCCTGAACACAAGAAGCGGAACAAATATAATTTAACATCTGCACAAGTTCCAAACAATTTTGGGGCATAAAAAGACAACATCTAAATCAATCTGCAATCTAAAGCCTCTCCTGGATCATGAAATAAAGAGGAGGAAATTAAAACTCCCAACACTAAAAGCGTAGATGCTTCTGAGTTGAGCAGGACTCTCTGATAAATCAAAAATACTGTATTGCCTATGGTGAGATTGGTATAGGAGGGAGTGCTTCAAATAAAAATCTGTGTTTTCTTCCAATCTATTTGAAATATTGACAAATCATTAGTGTTGCTAGATCACAACAGGAAGTAACAATTTCTAGATGTGGATGTAATACACTTTCACTGTCTGTAATACTGCTGTCTTCCTGAGATGTTGTACCAAGGCAGTGTCTCAGAGTTCTAGTAGGAACTCATACAGACATTTTAACAAGCTAGCAGTGTGAGATAGACAAAAATATTAGTGTTGGATTTTAAACCATACAACCCATGCAGCAGCACAGTTAAAGGCAGATTCAGGATACTGTAACCCATGTAACATTAACCTATACTGTTGTCAAACTTGGGACTCCCCAACCAATTGACTATTTAGGTATTGAATAACTAAATATCACAACTCAATGTCCAATCTTATTTCTCTAATTCAGTAACATAGAATGAATTTAATTCTCAAATTTGCCCTGACCTATCAATTAAAGAAAAATGTCCCCCCCAAAAAAACATGCTTTCAAGTACGAAAAAAACAAACACATACAACAGCTAGTCTTACCCCATTAGCCTAAAATAATTTCAACTGTACTCAGCAGTAGCCACTTACCGGTCTCTGTCATTTGTTTGAGAAAAGTTTGCCTTATTTTGCATCTTGTTGGTGGAGTTACTGGTATGTTTGGGGTCATCAGTCTAGCTTGACCGTAATTATTTTCTATACCCTCACATTTCCCTCCTGTACTCTTATGATTTGTAGGTGTTTAGACTTTTAGTTAAGTTATATTGTTTGGATTTGGATAATTTCTTTAATTTGCTCTGATATCTTGCTCTTTTAGTTGTATTCCGTGTGTTAGTTCAGTTATTTGCATTTTTTGTGTTGGGGCTTGTTTGTTTATGTTAGTGTTCCTGTTTCCCAATTATATTGGTTTCTGGTTTCTTCTTCACATTCATTTCCCCTGCTTTGTCTTTTACCTTTCCCTTAACCTGCTCTCTTAACCTAGCTGCCTCCACTGCCTTCTGTCTAGTAGTTTTTTTGGTTCCTATGACACTCTCCTCTTCCCAAGTATACTTCCTTTGTTGCACTTCATTGTACGCTTTATTTACTCCCCTCTGGCATAAAAGATCTGCACCTGTTTAGCACATCACCACCATACAGCATGATCAAAGGTAACACTAAGACCAAATTATGCAGACATGCACTTTTATATTAACAGTATTAGGCACTTGCTGTAGGTCTCATAATAATGTTGTGTTTTTGGAGGCTTCTTTTAACATCTTACATTCTGCTCTTAGTATGACCTGTGAATGCTAGCAGCTGCTTTTCCTTGTGAAATGTTTTCTATTTTGTGAATTTGCTGATTTTATTTTTTCCAAACATCCATAAATACCCTACCTGACTTATGAGCTTGTATAATCTTTCTAAACAGCTCAGGGACCTCTTTGGCTCTCACAATAATATAATAATCAACTGAAATCTGTCAGTATCTGAAATGCATTACTACTACTGCGTGAAAGTAATACATACTGCTTCTATATTAGCTAATGCCCTAAAGTTTGGTTTCTAATGACAAAAGTATGCATCCATCCATCCATTGTCTTCCGCTTACAGTATCTGGGATCGGGTTTATTTCTTCAAGCAACTTTAGAATTTTAGCTATTCATATCTCCAAAATATGTGGGTGTCGTAGCATGTCCTCAAAACTGGCAGTACCTGACTGCACACTGTTGATCATTTTTAAGATGAAACAAACAAAATAAACGTTTTGCATCTGTGTTGTATAACTAAAATAATTCAGAGTATTTTTAAGCTCAACATTATGAATGCATTATGGTCTATACTCAAAAACTTCAAAAGATATCTAGTAAATTTAATAAAAAACTGGTAGGAGAGCAGGAGGATAGGGTGGTCAATGGGTATATTTTTTTAAAAGTTTGTTTAAATAGCAGAGCATTTTTGCCCCCTGACCAAGAAGCAACTTCTGCTAGAGAGAACACTGAAAAATTACTTTGGTTTCATTGCCTTAGAAATTCTAGGAGCAACAAACAGACTTCTTTACAGAGAGCCAAGATGTCTTAAGCTGATAAAAACAATAGTATCTGTAGTTAAGTTATGTCACTCCGGAGAATAAAGCGAAACAATTCAGTTACCAATTCAGTTCAGTTCACTGAGCTCCATTTCACAACACATTTACAATAAATTCAAATAAAGTCATAATTAGATTCCAGTTGATTCTAGTGTTCAACAATTAACCATACAGGTTAATATTTAAGATTATCTTAAAAGGTTTTCTATCCAAGGAAACCTGGCAGATTTCATCGAGTCATCGAATAGCAGCATTCACTCCACCTGGACCAGCATACCCT
Organism: Orestias chungarensis; assembly: GCA_032876305.1. NCBI lineage: Eukaryota > Metazoa > Chordata > Actinopteri > Cyprinodontiformes > Cyprinodontidae > Orestias > Orestias chungarensis. Next base: position 7,282,637 of record JAVLVB010000557.1, on the reverse strand, counting down.
GATGGCAGATTGTAGCTTACTTTGTGTCTTTGACTTTACATCAATCCCTCAGTCACTATTGCATGAAGCGACAGTGGAGAGAAAACACTCCCCCTTAACAGAATGAATCATCCAGCAAATCCTGCCTTGGTATAATTGGCCAGCTATCATGACAGATCTTTTATTCAAAAAAAGAAGCAGAGATACTGATGTAGTCCACCATCTCAGCTGATGTCCCCTCCAGGAAGGTATCACAGCTTATGTAAGAAAGAAATGATCACAGGATGAAACCGGTGCGCTTTCACTTACTCTTGTATTGTATAAAGAGGAGCGCACTAGTTCCCCTAGTGGATCCTTGATTATGGTGCTAAAGCACCCCTCTTCCAGACAAAGGACCAAACTACATTCCTTGCACACCACAAACCAAACTAAATTAATGCAGATAATTAAAACAATTAGATCAAATATTAATAAGATCAAATTAGATGTATACCCTGTAACATTCTCCCCCACAAAATAGATGTTGTACCCAACATCTCAACTTGTGTGATCTTGAGAAAATAGTAAACAACATATAAAGCAACACAGCAGTCTTAAGAATACTCCTTAAACCATTAAATCTGCTTACAGACTGGAACTCTTTTCATACACTTTAATTTTGAGGGTAAACACCCAGCGTCCATGTTTTAAACTTGAAAGTCACTATTTGTCCATCATCTTAGTGGTCATCCTGTGACTCCATAACGAGAGTTCATTGAAAAGTACATTGTGGCTTGGATGCCAATATGTCAGTTCACATAGCGAATAGTCCCTCATTGTAGATGTTATAATAAAAAGTCCCTTATTGTGAACTCAATGTGTCCATTCCTTTGGCTCAGTGGTGCACCATGTCCTGTGCTCTCATCTCTGATAGTCATATGAGATGTAATATGGGTGAACAATGTGCATCCATGGCATTGTGAAGTATGTGGGCTGTGGTGGTGCCCTGAGGTTGTAGCAGACTGGAGATCCAAGTCTCTCATATGTAAAAACTTTGGGCTTCCTGTGAAGCCGCTGAGGTTGTTGAGCTTCCTCAGGAACCTGAACTCCTTCTCTGATGATCCTAGATGAAGCACGTTGCTCAGTGGCATCCTCCATCATTTGTTCCTCGTTATAAGTGCCAGACTCTTCATACTCCATCAGAGTTGTTTCTCCTTGTGTGTGATCTCCACAAACCGGATATCTCCTAACTCTTGAGTTGCGCTTGCTGGCACAGGATTTTCTTCCTCAGGCTGAGCTGGCTGGTGAAATAGCAAAGGATAGTATTCATCAGCATCCTCATCCTCTTCCTCTTCCAAGTGCTGCACTCATTTATTTAACACTTTTCTCCTCTTCTCTCCAGCCTGGACGGGGATCTCAAGGGGTAAGGAGTCACATGGGAGGAGCAGATTGCGATGAAGTACCCTTGACCTTCTTTGACCTTTTTCAGGTTTCAGTTCATAAACTGGGACAGTTTCATTTACCTGGTGTACGACAACATGGATAATGTCCTCCCAGTGATTCCTCAATTTCCCTGAGCCCCCACGAGGCTGTATAAAATTCAGCAGCGTTCGGGGGTTTGGTGATTTTCTAGTCCTTCTCCCTGAGCTGCGCTGACAAGGTCGTCGATTTCGGCACTAGTTTTGCCTCACTCAAATTTGAGGAAAACAGCAACAACTTTATCATTTCCAAATAAATCATTTATAGTTTCAGTATGCTGCATCTCCTGAAGTTTTGGTTTTTTCTATCTCTCCCTTTTAGTAACAAACGTTTGGTATTTAATTTTTAATTGCTGTTGTAGATTTCCAGAAATGGGATGTATGAACCACATGCAATATAAAACAATACCATTTAAAGGTGTTGCAGAGAGTATTCATTACCAATTAACTTTCATTTCCCAATTAGGGAAACGGTTGAATGCCACAGGCTACAAAGTAATGACTTGAACATCTAAAAGCTTCAGTCAGATTAATCATATTTATTATACAATGAAGCATATAATTTACTTATGACATTAAAAGGTTTCTATCACAATTATTAATAAAGAATCTTTCAGTAAAAGCAAAGAAAGTTTAGAAGTTATTTTCACAAAAATGCTAAAAAGATAATGGAAGAAATCACAAATCTACTATTAATACTTCATTCCTCCAGGTCTTTGTTCATTTCTTTGCATACCCTACAAAACTAAGTGCAAAACTTACACAATGTTGCATTTAACTTTACATTAACAATTGTTTGATCATAGGTTAACCAAGTTTAGAGCATATCTGTACAACTATCAGGTGTAAATGTCAAAATAAGAACCTTCAGGAATAAAACAATTCTAAATATCCAAAGCACATTAAATAAACATTTATGTGGTCCAGTACACATACTAATAATAGTACTCATAATGAAGCGATTAAAATGATAGAAATTCTCTAGTTACACTCCCATGTAATTTAAAACCAACCAACTCCTCACTGAGTCATCCCCCATGCAGTAAAAGCATATGTTGTGGGTATTAGTGCATAAAAGAAAATGTGCAGGGAAAAGAAATACGGGATTTAACCTTCGACATTGTAGAGGAAGAAAGAAAGGGCAGTTATTCTAAGGGATGATCACTATATTCCATTTAAGTTCTCTATAAACTTTAATCAGAATGTGCACAGATCATGTCTGAGGAGTTTCTGGAACCCCTGTAATTTCAGTAAATGACACGATCTATTTTGTCAGGCCTCTTCTTATCTCATGTAATAGAAATGCCTGTTTGAGAAATACAGCTCCGCAAGCTAATAAAGACCTTCATGCAAAAATCCACATTAGGTCCTCCTTTATTCTTGTGATCTCAGCCCAGCCAATTTTATACACTTGAACATTTTTATCCTCAGTCTATAAACCTGGAAAAAGAGGGCTTTACTCTGAAATGTCAGTAAAAGACAAAACCTGGGAGTGTTTCATTAAAGAAAGAACTTTGAATTGACATAATGTTCTCACGTTGGTTAGGGAGGAGACTATGCTTTCAGCTGTAAACCACAGGATCAGCTAAAAGATTTATTTAAAGAACTTCCTTTCCTTTTGTTGTGGCACACTTTCAATAATTAGAGATATCCTCAGTTGATCCTAAGCATTAGTAGCAGGTCTAGTCAACGGACTTATGAACTGATTGCAGCTAAATTAATGTTTCTCCTGCTTTCTTTTCCCAGTTGTCTTAATTGTCTGCTTTGCACCTTCATACATACACTACTCACAAAAAGTTAGGGATATTGGGCTTTCGGGTGAAATTTGCGTAAAATGTCAAACGTTCCCGCTACAGTGATATCATATCACGAAAGTTGGACATTTAAGTAGAAGGATGCACTGGGGATTTCCTCATCTCAAACTATTTGTTGAAAAAAAAGTTAACAACAATGGTGTGTACATCACAACAAAAAATTTCCACATCTCAATAACTGGTCATGTGCCCTTGAGCATCAATTACAGCTTGACCACAACGTCTCATGCTGTTCACAAGTCGACTTATTGTCTGCTAAGGCAGGGCAACCCACTTTTCTTGAAGGGCTGCCCTCAGGTCATTGAGGTTTTGGGGTGCAGCCTCTACATGGCGACTCAGTTGATCCCACAGGTTTTCAAGGGGATTCAGGTCTTGAGAAAGCGCAGGCCACTCCATTTGAGTTACACCAGTCTCCAACAGCCGTTCCCTGATGATGCGACCCCGATGAGCTGGAGCATTATCGTCCATGAAGATGAAATTAGGTCTGTGTTGTTTATGTAGGGGCACAATCACTGGATTAATGATGTTACGCAGGTAGTATGGGCTTGTCACTGTACCACTCACAAAGTGTAGGGCAGTTATATACAGACAGGTCACAACTGCCCACACTGTGACACCGCCACCACCAAAAGCTCGTTTGGTGACAACAGTGGCTGATTCATAGCGCTCTCCTTGACGTCTTCAACATCAATGGCGGCCATCATTTCTGCTCAACGTGAATCGACTTTCATCAGAGAACAGCACTGAGGCCCACTTGTCCCTCGTCCAGCGTAAATGCTCCCTGGCCAATGCAAGACGATGACGCCTGTGCCTGCTGGTGTGGTCAGGTACAAGTTATAGAAGAATTAATGGAAATAAAAAATCTTGTATGTATTAATGATGGGAGGGGAACAAGAACCAATGTAAGAACAGGGTTGGAATCGGTTATTGAATTAACAATAGTATCAAATGTTTTAGCTGGTATTTGTGAGTTCATTGATAAAAATTCAACAATAGATAGTGATCATTATCCCATTACCATTAGAATATAAAGGTCAATAAAAAATTACAATTTATTAAAGCAGACTGGATTAAATTTAGATACTTGTGCCAGATAAACTTAGAAAAAGTAGATATGAGAATGGTTATAAATGATATAAATGAAAAAATATGTAAGATAATAATGGAAGCAGCAGATAATTCTAGGAAAGTAGGGTTTAATAATGATAATGAAATGGCACCATGGTGGACAAATGAATGTAAAGAAGCAATAAAATTAAGAAATAAAGCATTTAAAGTACTTAAAGGTAATCCAATTTATAAGAATTTAATTGATTATAAAAGAAAGCAAGATAGGTTAGAAGAACAATTAAGAATGCAAAAAGAGAATATTGGAGAATTTTTTGTAACACAATAGGGAAAGAAACAAAAATAGAAAAAAATTGGGAAATAATTAAAAGAATGAATGGCATCAAGAGAAAGTTTGAATATCCTGTATTAAAAATAGATAATATAAATATAATAAAAGATGAAGATAAAGTTGAAATTCTGGCAAGAACATTTAGTAAAATTCACAGTTCAAATAATATAAGTGAAGAGGGAAGAAAAGGAAGAGAAAATAAAAAACTTAAATATAAAGATGCATAACAGAGTGTTGAAGAGACAAATACTTTGTTAAATATTGAGTTTACAAAAGCCGAATTGAATTATGGACTTAAGGACACATAAAAATACAGCACCAGGTAAAGATCAAATTTCGTATAGAATAAGACAACTCAGTTAAAAATCGAAAGATATAATATTGCAATTATATAATAAAATTTTGGAAGAGGGAAAATTACCATTGGATTGGAAGGAATCAATTATAGTACCAATGGCTAAACCAGGAAAAGACAACTCAAACCCAAAAAATTACAGACCAATAGCTTTAACATCAAATCTATGTAAAATAATGGAAAAAAGTTATTAATAATAGGCTAATAAATTATTTACATTATAAAAGATATATATCAAGATATCAAAGTGGTTTTCGAAAAGGGAGGAGTATTAATGAACCAATGTTATGTTTAGAGCATGAAATTAGAAGAGCACAAGTAAATAACGAAAGTGTGGTGGCGTTTTTTTAAATAGAAAAAGCATATGATTGTCATAATGTGTGTTTGGTTTAGTTCTGTTTCCTTCCTGTGTCTCGTCACTCCGCCTTCATTCACAGCTGTCAGCAATATTCACTCATCTCCTCCACCAATCACACCCCGGTTCCACAATATTTAAGTCACATGCAATCATGCACTCACGGCTGGATCGTCTGTTGCAGTTCCCCGTTGTTTCTAGCTTTGCCTTCTCGTCTCCCCGTTATCCCTCGTTGCCTTGCCGTCTCGTCTCTCCATGCTATCCCTCGTTGCCTCTAGCCTTGCCTTCTCGTCTCTCCATGCTATCCCTCGTTCCCTCTAGCCTTGCCTTCTCGTCTCTCCATACTATCCCTCGTTGCCTCTAGCCTTGCCTTCTCGTCTCTCCACGCTATCCCTCGTTGCCTCTAGCCTTGCCTTCTCGTCTCTCCCCGTTACCCATTATTGCCCCTAGCTTTGCCTTCTCATGTCCCTGCATCATCTCCCTGTGGTCATTCCGTGTTGTCCTTCCTGAGGTCCTCCCCTGATGTTCCTCGCCTCCCGTCTCTTAGTTTCTCGGCCCCTACGTCTCTGGTAAGACTCTTGCTCTAACTCTTAGTCCTGGCTCTTCACCTCGGTCCCCTTGTCTCCTCCCGTGTTCCCTGTTTGTCTTAGTTCCTTAGTCCCCGGTTCCCGAGTACTCCCCTCGTGCTTATTATTTTGGTTATTGTTGTTCTGTTAGTTTAGTTCCTCCCTTCCCGTGTTCCGTAGCTGTGTTTGTTTATTTTATTAGTGTCATTGTGTTTGTTTTTGTTAGTTCCCACGTCTCGTGTAATCTCGTGTTTGTTGACATTTTTTTAGTCCCGCCTCCGCGCTCTTTGTTTACGTCTCGCGTTGTTCCGTTTCCTGTTGTCTGTAGTTCCCTGTATTGGTTCCGTTCGTGTTCTGTATATACATCATCTTGTTCAATAAATTTATATTCATTTAACTCCACCTCTGCTCGAGTCATTAGAAACCCCAATCTGACAATGATATGATGGGGGAGGAGGGGTTATTAATTTAATTATACATGTTGGGCATTAAAGGAAAAATATTTAAATGGATTAAAGACTTTTTAACAAATAGAAAAATACAAGCTAGAATTGGGGAAGTAATCCCAGGAAAATATATAGTTGAAAATGGAACTCCACAGGTTATGATAAATGATTTGTTTAAAGATATAGGAAAATAAATGGGATGTTCACTGTTTGCAGATGATGGAGCTGTTTGGAAAAGAGGGAAAAATTTAGATTTCATTGTAAGAAATCACAAGACATTTTTATTAAAATAGAGAAATGGGCATTGCAATGGGGATTTAAGTTCTCAGTTGCAAAAACAAAAGTAATGATATGATCAAAAACTTATTGATAACTATAAAAAGGTTTTAAATATTTTGAGATGCTTGGCTGGCAGTGACTGGGGAGCAGATATCAATCACTAAAACAGATTTACACAGGTATGATCAGATCTAACTTACACTTTGGGTGTATACAGTTCACCAGGTAAAACACATCTGGTTAAATTAGACATTATCCATCATCAGGCACTAAGATCATGGACTGGAGCATTTAAAATCACACCAACAGCAGCAATAGGAATAGAAATGGGAGAAATGCCGTTAGATTTAAGAACAGAATTAGAAATAAATTATTGGTTAAATTCACAAAGCAATACTATTGATAATCCAATTTGGGAAATTTTAAATCCATGTTGGGAAAAAGAAAAGAAAGAAATAAGGAAGTTTGGATGGACAATTGAAAAGAAATTTAAATAATTTTAAATGAATGATTTACTAATTACTCAAACAACACCAATATCAATTATAACACCATGGATTCTACCAGAAGCAACAGTAGATATTTCAATATTGGAAAAGAAACAAGATAAATGTTACAATGTAGATAGTTATTCAATTCAAATACATTTAAATAATTATTAGCAATATATTGAAATTTATTCAGTTGCATCAAAAATTACTGGAACAATAGGAATTTTTGGAGTACCAGAATTCAATACAAAAATAGGGAAACTAATAACAGACAGATTATTAGTATACACAGGAGAAATATTGGCAATATTATTAGCATTACAATGGGTAGAATAAATAAAACCATTAAAAACAATATTATGTACAGACTCAATTTCCGCATTATTAAGTTTAAAATATAATAAATCAGATAGTAGGATGGACATTTTATTAGAAATATTTCATACATTATTTAGAATACAAAATATGAGTTTAATAGTTATATTTGTGTGGATTCCAGCGGGCAGATAAAATATCAAAGAGGGCAATTGAATATCCTGTTAGTTTTACAGTTAAAACATGTAAATCTGAGGCAAAGAGTATTGTTAAAGAAAAGCTGATGGAAAAATGGCAAAAACAGTGGGATGAAAAGAAAAAAGGAACGTGGTTTTATAGAATTCACAAGAGAGTAGGAGAAAAAAGAAATGGTAGAAGAAATAGAAAGGAGGAAGATTTATAACACGTTTAAGGTTCGGGCACACAGCACTAAATTACACACTATTTAAAATATAAAAACATAATACTGGCAAATGTGACCACTGTGGAACGTTAGAAACAATTGAACATGTTATGTTAGAATGTCATAAGTATTAAAGAGAGAGAAGTTATATGAAGAGGAAATTTGATTATATTAAAGAAAAGTTTAATTTATTAGAAATATTCAGGAAGGATATAGGGAGTAAACATACAAATAGTTATTAGATATTTTAAAAAAATAAAATAATTTAATAGAATCTCATTATAATAGGTGTGTGTGTGTGTGTGTGTGTGTGTGTGTGTGTGTGTGTGTGTGTGTGTGTGTGTGTGTGTGTGTGTGTGTGTGTGTGTGTGTGTGTGTGT
>JAVLVB010000557.1:7249750-7265114 GCA_032876305.1 Orestias chungarensis | reverse complement strand
GCCTCCAGATGTGACTCCTTGTTGTTACAGCTCCCTGGCATCATCTTCTGACAGCTGGAAGGTATTCAGTTGTTTTCAGAAATTTAGGATTGTCTCGCAGCTTACAAATATAGACCGGATTTGTATTATTTAAATGCAACCTGGGAGGTAAAATGTAGCGTGAATATGCAAATGAATTAAGAAGATTAAAAAGATTGGCAAAAAGTTGGTGTTTGCCATGCATGATGATAGTGCTCCACAATGATGGGGGGTTTAGTTAGTCTTAGGAGGTTCCATCAGTGAGTGCATTTCGATAGGATCTCCACTGATTTTTTTGTTTTTACATCACACAAACCTGGAAATTCAAACAGGGTATGAATGGCTGACTTTTTTGGCATTGGTCTAAGTAGTCCTTTGCCTGGCCGTTTACTTTAGTCCCTGGGTTTTACTATTGTGGATTTATGATTAATAAAAATGCTAGGAGAGAAACAGTTAGGATATTGATTTCTTATAGCCTTTTACAGAAGGCTGAGCTCTCCTTTTAGCTGAAAGTTTAGTTTTGCACATTCTGCATTTTCATGGACACAGTTAGGTGTCTCATTATGCTTCCTTTTTTTAATTCATAAGTATTTCTAGGCTGTTTCCTACAACAATCCTCTCCAATTATATAAAGCAATTAATACCCGTTTCTAAATATGATATAGCAAAGGAAGATAACAGATAAGTCCGCCCTGTCTTCCCAACATGCGGCTTCTCATAAACAAGGTAATAAACACAGCAGCATGATGTGGCTGTTATCATGAAAATCAACGGGAGCAAAATCTATTCTTTCCAAAGAAAATAGGTGGGTGGCGTTGCGGACGTCGTAGTGAGAGGGCATGGAGTAGGGTTGTCTGAAGAACTGATGAGATACGGCGAGACAAAAGCAGGAGGAAGATGAAGCACAAGATACGCAACAAAAGAGAGAAGCTGTGATGTTCAAACGGGGGCGTTCAAAGCTGCTATCAGTATCCAGAAGCTGTTCGGTTGTTTCATTTAGAATGTTTCCATCAGGATTCTCGCTTTGCCCCCTGAAAGCAAGATAAAAATAAAAATAAAAATGAATCAATAATTAAAAAGAGCCTCATTTGGATCACCAGATACACATTTAAAATTCAGTATTCACTGTTTCAGTGTTCTAGCAAATGTATTTAAGTCAGGCGGATATCTTCCCGGCACACTGTAGCTTTGGTGGACCTCTATGAGCTAATTACAGCATATTTATTTCTGAGCTCACAGCCAGAAGAGAGCCAAGTCTCTTTAAATTATTATTTTATAAGTCCTCTTTTCCAGTCTCTTAACACTATTTGCATAGCAATCTGTATGTAACCGGAAAAACTGAGAATCGGTGTGTTTAAGACATAATGACATCCGTTTTTCACCTGAAAGCATGTCTTTTTGTATATTTTCTCAGAAAAGATAGGTCAATGCTCAAAATGTTTTTACAGTGCCTTGCAAAAGTAATACAAACTGCTTATTATTATTGTTTTTTAATTGAATCACATTACCACAGACATTTAATAATTTTAATTAGATATAATGTGATCACAAGAAGAAAAAAAAAGGTTTTTATGTTTTGCAAGTCTGCAAAATGTAAAATACCCTTAAAAAAGTGTGTGATTTAGTAGAGGGTCCTGCTGTGTGTAAATCAATCTCAGCATCATTCCAACTCTTCTGTGAAGGCCTCAGATGTTTGTTAACAAACAAAATATTAAAAATCAGCGAGTGGGCAAATATGTAGAGCAGCTTGAAGTAGGTAGGTTAGAAAGGAAAATATCGTATTTTATTGAAGCTTTCATATAAGAAAATTATTTCTTCTTATCATTGCCTGTGAGATTTTGGCCATACCAATGGAAATTAATTCATTATTGTAACCGGAATAGAAAGTGGTGGTGCCAATGTATATGTGGATGCCTTACTTCAGTCTGGACATGGAAGCTGATAGGTTGTTTGAAAGGTGGATGGAACTATATTTACAGTATAATAAATTTAGGACAAGGGATTTAATGTAGTAAAACCCAATAAGTGAAAGGATTATTAATAATTTTTTATAGTGTAGTAAAGGACATCCTGCATCCACACAGTATATTAAAAAAACAGATTTGAACCAAGTGAAAGATAAACAATAATTCCCTGCAATTAGGGCTCTTAGAATACCACACTGGAAATCTTTGGCTGTGAGTCATGTTTTTTTTTTTTTCTTGAACATAAAGAAATCTTGGGGGATTAGTCTGAAACCTTATTTAGAATGACTGAAGTTTGAGTCATTACACAGCAGCAGCTGACATTTTCTACTTTTGACATTCAAATCTTACAACTGGTAATAACCAAAGCAAAGTCTGCCTCTGCATGAGAACATTTTCCTTTATTCTCCACTTTGTCCCCCCAATTCGGACTACTTGAACAACAAAGGGAACCTTAAAAGGCAACAGGAGACATTTCAGAAACAGAACATTAATGCTGTCTCTTATTCCAATTCAAATACATTATCACAAGTTGTGTAGGATCTGTAGGAGCTGTTGCCTAATGACTTAATTTAGTTGATGCTCTTGCGAAACGACAGTATTAATGCAGTCAATCACAACCTAGCACAGCTTATCTTTGTGTCTGTGTATTTCTGATTTCCAATCTGTTAAATTGTTCAAGCCTCTGACCCACATAAAATCGAGGACTCTCAGGAGTACAATTATAATAATGTTTATTGAAGGGAAGTGGGTAGGGATCTTGGAACCAGAGACGATTGGCGACGGGAAAATCCACAGACAGCAGATGGAAACCAGAGAGGATCGGAAACGGAGAGGATCCAGAGACAGCGGACGGGAACCAGGAACCAACGTTAAGGGGATCCAGGCACAGCAGACAATGACACAGTTCAGTTGGGGAACTCAGAGGATGGCAAGGACGACGTGGAAGACTGGAGACCACTGAGTGGTAAGCAGAGTGGGGTGAGGTGATGCAGGCAGAGCGTGATGAATAATGGAATGATCTTATTTGTAGATGGATGGTTGACACCAGGAGGAGTGAGTGGTGAGTCCTCCCAGTGATTTCCAGGGGTAGGTTGTCCAGGGGGTGAGCACAGCAGATGGTGAGTGGTGGAGCGAGCAGACAGAGCGGAGAAACCAGGGGACTGCACTGACTGGTGGGATTCTTGAGTGGTATGAATACTGGAGATGGCGGAACCTGGGTTGAGCACAAGAAATGGTGAGAGGCGCGAAGAGGAGGAAAAAACAAAGTATCATAATAATCAAAAGCAGGAAACTACAAAAATCTAGAACTAAGAGGATCAAAACTAGCAACTGGAGAAAAACTAGAAACTGGAACTTAGGGTGATAAACTAGAGAACTTGAACACAAACAAACATTAAACTAGAGAGTAAGTATACACTAGAGCACTAGAGTTGGCCCTGAGAGCAAGAGGTTACCAGAAACAACTAATACTTGGGCAACGAGTAGCTTATCCACCACTCCTTTTAAACTGGTCCAGCTCGTTACCGCTGAATGGATGCACTTGGCCAGGTGAGCAGAGGGAGGCAATGCTTCAGCAGAGGAGGCTCTGGTGACCCCCAGTGGACAACCTAAAAAGTGCACTGAAAGGACTCAACCTGACACAATCTCTGTTTTTTAATTAGATTTCTTTGTAGATCAATTCCATAGATCAATTAAGGGATAAGTGAGTCCAATAACTTTACTATCCTTACGGCAGATATGAGTCAATTACAATAATCACAATCATTGTGACTTAGTCCGGATTCTGAAGAATACAGAGAGCAAAATTAATTTCAGTTCCATTTGTTCCTCCTCTAAGAACAAAGGAGTTAAATTGGTTTTCTACCTTTTTTCATGATCAAAGGCTTTTGAAATTATTTTAGCTTTGACTGAATTAACCACCCAGCTGCCTAGTTTGGTCTGTGTTGGACATTCAGGGCTAAGATGCTAAATAAAAGTGTATGTGGTAAAATTGGTAACACAAACTAATGAATACATTTGTGACAAAAGGTGAAGAGATTTTGCCTTTTAGAAAATTGGAGGAGTAAAATTATCATTTATTTGTAACTGTCCAGTGCTTAATAGAAGCATGTAAATAATTTCTGATGGGCTTGTAAAATCCAAATATTATCAGCTTTTTATATTTTTATTATTTTTTATTTTTTTGTTTCAAATTATCTTGTTACTTTGTTTTTTAGATTTAAAAAAAATGCCTGTTTTCCAGAAACACATTTTCCTGTTAAATAAAAATACATCTAAATAAGTGGCATGCAGAAATAAAGTTGGCCTAAGTTTAACCCTTGGCGATCTCGTTTTGCTACCCAAAGCAACCTGGGCCTACAGTATTTAAAATATAATTACTCATTTTCTTAAATCACACATTGCCTATGATTTAGTTTGAGCCTGACCTATAGAGTCTTCGAACCACTTAAATAAAACACAATTGACAACACAAAGAAGGCTTTCAGATCTAAAAAAAAAATAACAATACATCAAGGGAAACCTAAAAGAAGGGATAAGAAATTAACTAATTGTACTCTGTTTGTCCAAAAGGGTTACAAAGCCATTTTAAAAGAAAGAAAATCTTCTCTGAAGGAGAAAATCTTTGAGAAAGAATGTTTGACTGTCAATGTTTGACCTCAAGTTCCAGCAGATTTTGGTAATGTAATGACCCAAAGCACAATAACAAACCCCACTCTGGTTGCTAACAGATAATAAAATAATTGATTCTGTGAAACTCCAGGCGAGATATATTTGAGATGCTCTGCTAATATCCTAAAATGGTAATGAATGCTCTTGCGATATACTTTGGTTAGATAAAACTCTTCAGCAAAGAATCCAACTATCCCTCTATTAGTATTCTTTCATCATGGATTTGTGGAGTTTTTGCTTTTGGTATAGATGATACATGGCAGAGATCCCTGTGACCTACTAAACAATACTGAGACGGCAGAATTATTACAGACTGTGATTCCTGAAAGAGCTTTACACAAGTTTACCCTTTGAAACTTTCCAGATTTTGTTACAAACACATTGTTTAATATAATTTGAATGGAATTTATTTGACAGATGAATACAAAATCCATTTAAATTTTAGAGGAAAAGCATATCATGTATTGAAAATATTTTCCAAATAAGGATTTGTAAGGTGCAGCATTTTATTTTGTTTGGGCTTTTCAAACAAATCTTGCTGGTTTTAAACTGCAAGACTGTTGGAGTATGTGCTTACACATTTAAGAAATCTACAGATTAAAACGTGGGTTTACATTTTCATAGGAATAGTAAATTGCATTTCAAATATATAATGCAAATACAAACAGGTCAAAAAAAATATTTTGCTCTCAGTTGGTAATTCTTGCAGGTTTTTTCAAATGTGGCCTATGGATTCATCGCTCTGTGAAGGTTGTCTAAATTGGCAATATTGTGTGACAACCTAGCATTTCAATGAACTTCTGTCTAATTGCTCTGGAGTTATGTGACTTTTTTGAATTTATCCATATAAGACAAAAATATTATTTTACTTCACAAGCACAGTTAAACACAAACTGTAGAATCAAGTTCGGTTTCCTGTTTCAGAAATCCAGACTGTTATGGATTTCTTCTAATGGCTGTATATTTTATGATCAGCCTATGCTTTTGCCATCCTTGTTTCTATTTAATTTCAGTTTAGTTTAATTAATTATATTAGTTTGATATTTTCTGTAGGTCTTAAACTAAACCTGTGAAAAAATAAATAGACGCAACTAAATGCAATAAAATCAGGACAGTATTAAAAATGATTGTCTGTCATCCTGCAAAGATATCCTTCTTGGAAAAAAGTAAGTCAATGCAATTAGATTAGTGCCGAATATATTATGAATAACAAGAGCTAATCTAAACGTCTTGCACCCCTTTTTCCCCCTAACATTAAGGCCTTTTATCTTTTACTATTATTTTTCTCTAAACTATTTGGCATGAACAAGTTTATTAAAAACTGTATGGCCTAATTTTTATCTCCTAAATCAGTAATTGGAGATGTCAGCTATACACAGTGACTTGTGTTGCAGCACCTAGTTGAGATAATTGCAACATTTGCGTGACTTGAATATAATACTGATTAGCTGCATAACCTCCTTGAAGAGCAAATTGTGTCCAAATAAACACAACTTAATTATGCCCACAGAGAATAGAAGTTGGAGAACATACAATTACAGTGGCTAATTAATTCAGTGTTTTATCATTATAGTTTCCGGCTCATGCCAGACTCATGCAACTAAAAGATTCATAATCTGTTCATCTTTTTCCTCAGCACTGTGGGTCAGCCTTTGCAGCTCAACGTTTTGGCGCTCATTGGCCTCCGTGGGCCAAAGCAAAGCTGGACGCTGAAATAAATAAAAAATATGTATGAATCAGATCAGTCAGACCATAGTTTTGCCTTTCTGACTTGCTTCTCCAAACATTGTGTCTTTGAGCTCCCCCATCGAAGCTTTGCCCTAAGCTAAACCTATGCTGGGAAGTTGTAATAACCAACCAAGAGTGGTCTTATGGGGAAGAATGAAACTTCTTCTGTTAATTCTACACTAACACACATCCTGCCCGACCAGTGCTACGCTGCATAAGAAAAAAAAAACTGTGAGTTGTGTTATTTCTGTGTTTAAGAAAATCTTACGCAGATCAAGGATAGATGTTATGTAATAGACATAATGATCACATAGGGCTTTGAAGCAAAATCTTTCCATTGATATATGCAGCTACATGTTTGTTAGCTCATAAACATATATATATATATATATATATATATATATATATATATATATATATATATATATATATATATATGCAACTTCATGAGGGGCCTGTCTCTCAACCAGTGCAGTACTAAAGCAGGTTCAAAGGCAAAGCCAACCACGCGCTAGTTCAGCACTTGACATGAAGTTTTGAAGAAAAGTGAATCACATTGCGAGTCATTGACTGCCCATAGCTTAGTGAAAAAGCACAGTCAAAAAGATTTTGCAAACCTACTTTAACATGCAGAGTAAGCTTTTTCATTGTCATATTTAAAGCTGCAACATGTAGTGTATAAAAAAAGTCGTCACCCTCTCACAGATGTCTCCTCTTTCTACTATTTTGAGCAGTGTTTTAGATTATTGATCTACATTTTGTATCAAACAATGGCAATCCAATTACACACAATTGCAATCTGAGGTTTTATTGTTTAATTAATCAAGTTAGTTAGTAGTTATTTAATCTAAAAAGCTATCCAAATCCATACCCTTCTATCAGCAAACATATTTGACAGTACATTAGTGAAAATATCTGAGTGAACTAAAGCAGGACAAACATGGGGCTTCAGAGCTCACACCTCACCACAGGGGTGCCCCAAGGCTCAGTGTTGGGCCCCCTCCTCTTTGCCATTTACAATACTTTGCTGGGCCCAATCATCCATTTGCATGACTTCTCCTATCACTGCTATGCAGATGATACCCTGCTCTATCAGTCCTTTCCTCCAGACGACCTCTTGTTACTAACGTGAATCTCAGCCTGTCTTTCCGACATATCTGCAAGGATGAAAGATCACCACCTCTCACTGAAGCCCTCCAAAATTGACCTGCTTGTCATCCCAGCCAAGGAAAGTATTCACCAAAACATAAGCATCAGGTAAGACTCCTTATCTGTGGCACCCACTAAGGTTGTAAGAAACCTGGGCATCATGATCGATGATCAGCTCACCTTTGTGGATAGGGTTGCCTCTGACGCTACTACTGCAACGCCCTCCTAATAGGTCTTCCAGCCTGTGCTGTGAGACCGCTACAGATGATCCAGAATGTTGCAGCTCGCTTGGTTTTCAACCAGCCAAAGCGAGCGCATGTCACACCCCTTTTCACCTAACTCCATTGGCTTCCCTTAGCTGCACGCATCAAATTCAAATCACTACTACTGGCATACAGTGTTTGATGGATCAGCACCCATCTACCTCAACACCCTCTTAAAGCCTTACGTCACTGCCCACCTGCTCCGTTTTGGAATTGGGAAACATTCAATCTAAGTTACCTTTATAATTATTCAGAGTAGTTTGAATAAAGTAATTTTTTAATAGTTAATGAATTAGAAATCACTAACCTTTTGGACAATTGCTTATTAATTAAATAAAAATAGTTTGACGTTTTATTTATGTATTTATCTATTCATGTTTTTATTTATGCCATTCTATTCCTTTCAGTTAAACGAGTACTTTTAAGCTCAGTTAATGAGAATATTAATTATTTGACTAATAATTCCCAGAAAAAGGTGTAACTGTAATAACTAAATAAAAGGCATTTTACCAACACGTTATGTTGCTTCTGAGCCAAGAGGATAGGTGAGACAACCGCAGTAAAGAATAAGAACAAATAGTCTAGCCATCCATTTTTATTAGGCCCTTCTTTTCTCACAACAGATCAAACTGCCTCTCCTAGCATTCACATTACAGCAACAAAACATTCCCTCATACTGACCTCACTAAGTTATATCTGACTTTAGATGACTTTTGCCCTTTATTTTGCGACCTCTACCCAAAACAGGAGGCACAGATCGATGCGTGGATTACTTTTCCTTCTAGCCTGCTGGGCTGCAAGGAAGATTTTTCTAAAACCTTTGAAATATAAACTGAAGAACTTAAATATCAGTCGTTCGTCACTAGTCGCAGGTGACATTCTCAATTTTTTTTAAGATGACAGTGAAACTTGCATAACCTTTGCAATCCAGTACTCCTAGAGCTCTGGGTGAAACAACTTCATGTTCATCAACGTTGAATATTAGTGTTCCACTCAGCACTAAACTGATAATTTTGGATTGTAATTATATTTGCTATGTACTCTAAACCTGTTACAACCAAATAAAGGATTATTAGTTCACTTTGCAGAGCTACTGAAATTCATGTTTACGGTAATCCCACACATTGGGTCCTTTGCATATCTCTGTCTTTTCGTTTTCCCCACTCATGAATCATTCATTTTGTTTCTGGTCTTTCTATTACTCTGTCGAACTGCAAAAGCCAATATTTCCTTGGTCAAGCTTTTCAAACTAGTCCCAGCTATTTATCCAGGGTCCTGTTGTTTTAATCCACAAACAGACACAACTTACTGTAGCTCAGCTGTACACACACATACACACAGCATGTTTCCTAAAAATGTCCCCACAATGTAGCAAAAACAAGCACGTGCACGAGTAGACACACATACACAACTACATACACACACGCCTCCCAGTTTGCACGTCTGGCTTCACTGACAGCTTTGCTAACAAGGGAAATACTTCTTCTTTCATCTTTACATGCTCTGGTTTCATTACAAGCACGTCCATGCTTATTTGTGATATTGCTGCATCATTTTTCTAATGTATTACTATAGGTAATTAGTATCTTAATTATCCAGTATTGTTACATCCTACTTAATTAGTTAAACTATTTGATCAGTGTGTTTGTTATCCACTTTCTCCTTTTGGCTTTTTAGTTTAATTGTATGTTGACAGTTAAGGTACAGGGTTTATTGGCTTAAATAAGATATACTATGGGAAAATCAAACTTTTTGAGCTTTGAATCATGTTATAATGCAGTGATCGTCACAACTACTTTTTTTTTAAACCTATTCATAGATCAAAGCCAAAGGGAGAGTCTCAGTATCATCCAAAGTCATTTAATGGAAAAATAAAATTTAAAAACCACCAATGAAGAAAAAATAAATACAGTTAACAGATTGACTGTTGCCGAGGAATTGTCATTAGTACTAAGAGGAGCGGAAGCTGTGCTACATGTCCTTAAATTACTTCATGGATTACTGTAATCTCTTGTTGTACCTAAAGTGAGGCACTCAAGATGGAGATGGAGCAACCAGTTTCCTTGTTTTCACTTAATAGGGTTTATGGCTGAAAATGTGGGCTCACATGTGTGAATCTTCATAAGGAAAAACATCACTTTCTGAAAAAGTAAAAAGTCTGCTTCAGAAATTAAAATCCAGATGTGACCAGTACCATTTAGAAGTACCGTTTGGAGGATTTAATTTGTTTGCAGCTCATTTATTTCACTTTCGAATCTGGCACGGCTTGTTTGATGGTTGGTGAAAGGAAGGGACTCGGAAGCGATTTTGAAGGGAATTAAAAATGTCCTCAAGATCCTTCACATCACTTAATCTATCATTCTTCAGCTCCTTCAGAACTTTAACAAATTTCCTGTGGTTGAAGTGCTGCTCAAAAGCTGGATCACTTGTGATTTTTAAACTTTTTAAACTGTTTGAGTTCTTTGTCAGCTATCCACAAAGCTATTATTTTGTTTTGGTGGGCTCTGATTGCCTTCAGCAATTAGATGGGAAGCTTTATTTTCCCTTGAGTGAGTTGAGCGTGTTCTGGTGACAGTTAATGTGTGTTAGAATGCCTAGCTGTATGAGCTGGTATTTTCCTGTTTGGTCAAAAAAGTGCAAACTTGCGGAACGAGGCTCGGGAACAGCTTCAGCACCTTTCCACTGGACAGCTATCTTACCTCGTTGCGCATTACTTGACTGTTGTACTCTGTCACAGTTTTGAATTAACTGTCTGAACTGTCTGTGGTTTAGTGCTCTGGAAAATATATAATTTACCTCCTGCACAACAGCTTGGATCACACTCTGAAATGTGGTATTTGAGGTTTCCTGTTTATCTTATTTCCTCATCAAATTTAATTTACTTGAGCATTCCCTTATTCCCTCGGTAAACATCTAAATAACAACCATATAAACAGCCCCCAAAGTTCAGTCTTTTTTGCTAAGCCAAAAGCCTTGGCATGTGATAATGAGATGATCTTACGTTATTTTTATGAAATCATACTAAGCTTTTAACTTATGAACCATGGACAAAATAATCTTTAATAACATAATTTGCTAACAACTAAATAGCAGAGTATTTCAAACTGTAACTGTGATAAGTACAATTTGAAAACAAGACAAGAACTACAACACAGTAAGGGGTAAACAGTTTTTTTACTGACCACTGCATAATTGTTCAAACAGTTACAAATCTGATTCTTTGTAGTTTTCTTGTCTGATAAAAAGACAGGACATTGAGAGATAGCCAGCTCAACAAGGCAGGAATTTGCAATAAGGCAGTAGTAGTATTTTACCTGGCAGAGGTGGTTTCCAATGAATTCCTCTTCAGAAAGTCACACCTTGATCAATTGGAATGGTTGGAGTTTAAAAATGGCAAGAAATAGTTATGTTTCTTTTCACAGGGAGTTTTTCACCAGCAACCATATAGAAGATGAAGTCAGAATATGAGTGTATAAACTAGTAAGGTTGGAAGGACAGCAGGTTTGCACTGACTGCTACAATGAAATGATTTTACCATTGGGAAGTGAATCATCACTTTCCATTGGTATCCTCTTAATCCGAAAATCTCTAGTCAAGTATGCAAATATAGTATTTTGGGGAAGTTCCCTGGTCCTTCATTTCTCCCTGACTAATCTCATTTGACCCTGGCTCTCAAACTGGAAGAAAGGACCGGAGTAAAGATTGAAATGACCCAACGAACAAACTTTGTCTCCAGAAGTTTCTAGCAGGAAAAACTGACCTTCAGAAAGCATAAAATGTAATGTCATGATCTTCTGTTTGCAATCAAGAAATGTTTTTTGGTTTTTTGTTTTTTTTTTACTTATAGAAAAATCAACATTTTATACACCGGAATATTTTCCAACCAACAGTGTGATGAACAATGAACATTGGCACTTGCTGTGTGGTGCCAGTCTTCTGGTGAGTGGCATGGCTTTGTGTCATTGGCTACAAATACAGGACCAACTGAGCAGCCTGGTAGCTGGGCAGAAAGTCCAGGAGTTTTATTGATATGCTAATGTTGTTGTTCATTAGTTGTCTTTAATTAGCGAGTATGCTGGCTGGGAGCTTGAGCCTAACTCCATTTACTAACACCACAGGCCACTTATCAATTCTCAAAACACAAACTATTCACACCCAGCCAGCAACAGAGTAAAAGGAGTGAAAATGCTACAGTATAAATCTTACTTTTAAAAAGCAGGGTAAACATAAATATAAAACAGACATTGTGGAAGGTAAGAGAGAGTACAGATTCAGTATGAGTAAAACTGCATTACATTTGGACAAAACATAACTTAGATATTATGCAGTTCATATTTGTCCCAGAAATCTACGCTTTAGTCAGAATCGTCATTGGATGCAGTCGAACATGCAGGAAAAACCTCCTGAGGCGACTTATAACGAGAGAAGGAAATTAGAAGATTGGCTGACATGAAAGTCTGCGAGCTGGCGGAAATTGGTTAAATTGGACCCTTTTGTGTTCCATTTGTAATCTCAGTTACTTATCAAACATTTCCTGGTATGTCCTTTAAAGCCAGAATTGTGACTGTGAAAAACACAAATCCTTGCAGTGCTAAAATGTTTTTTCAAACCTCTGACTGGAAAACACAACTTATATTGTATATGTATTAGTAAAGACATGGACTGTTACTTCCAGGTAAATTGATTTTAAAAGGCAGTTTCTTGATGCTAATTGTACTCTTGTCAATAAGTAAAACAATTATTAATCAAAGTAATTTACAGGTCTGTAGCTGGAAAACCGACTCTAAAAGGGATGTAATTCCCAGTTGTATGTTGCAATTTACAACACAAATGGAATCCATTTCTGACATTTCTTTGTGCTGATTCCTTGGACTAACTTGGTTGATCAACCACTCGTAGAAAGATACACCACTGTTGAATAACAGTTCCTACAGTAGTTTGCTGCACTCCCAAAGACCTGGAAATGACTTTGTCACGCTTCCTTTTTTCAGATCGTATCACTTTCTTTACCATTTCTTCTTTGGAACAAGTCTTTTGGATTGAGATATTTTTTGTCAACTTCATGTAGTCAAAAGTTTCTGTTATGTCTTAATTTTACAGATCAGCAAATTATCAGGGTAATATCTAGGACAAGTGTAACTGAAATTACCTTTCCAAAAAGTGTGGTTAATCTCATTACATTCATGTCTTCAATAAAGGGGAATGGGGCATGTCTTTTCACACAGGTTCCAGAATTATTTTGAATACCTTTTTCCCTTATCAACAAAATTATATTTTTAAAGCAGATTTTTATATATAGCTTTTTGCAAATACGCAAGGGCTTTTTACGGCCTTTTTTGGAATAAAATAACCTTTAAATTGGACCAGTGGATTGATAAGTGTCATTTTCAGAGAGACTAAACCTAACCCCTACGTAGTCTTATTGCACCAACCAAACAATTGGCAAGCGAAGAAAGACAAAGGGTAGCTATTTCTGATGAAAGCAGGGCTGACCCCGAATGTCCCAGCAGGACCACCATCCATGACTGACAATTCAAAAGATTGTGTTAAATAATACATCTTCAATGTTTTCTATTCTTTCACTAGTTTTATATTTTAATCCTTTTACTTGAGAGGACCCATATTGTGATTTACTGAGACAGGTTGTCACTCTTCTGTCTAAACTTCACTCATTTTTCCTTGTCTCATGTCCCTACTCCTCTGCAAGGCCGCTATGTATGGAGAGATCACATGTGTGATGCTTTTTGCTGTAAGCTGTAGTTTTCTGTGGTTTCTGATTTGGCTTTCAGACCAAGGCAACATTGTTCTCACTGATGTCTGACAACTACGCTAGAATAGGCTGGGGAGAACGGTGCTTTTATTATTTCTTATTTTCCTTTGTCTCAGATGCCCAAAATTCACAGATCCCTTTCATCTCTGGGGACATTGCATTGTTTCTCTCTTCTCTAATTCTTCTGTTTCTGTTTTACCCTAAGCCACTCTTCTATTTTTAATAATATATACATTTAAACATGAGATCTGTCTGATTCAAAGTGAAGCCTCACAGCAGGCCAGCTATCAGAGTGACAATCACATGTCACTTTGCTGCTTTGTTGCCGATAGGAATTCATCTTCCCTTTGTAGACATGAGTCTGTTCACCTGATCAAAGCTTTCAAAACAATTATCAATACATTTACTGAAGCATGCGAATGCATACAGGGATTTGCAAAAAGTATTCACACCCCATAACCCATGAGTGCCCAACCAGTCGATCGCGGTCCACGGGGAGATCGCGGACTGATCCCAAGTCAACCGTGAGGTTATGACCTCTTATTACATAACAGGAAGTCAGTGTTGCCAATTTAGCGACTTTGGAACTAAAGTAAACTAAAAAACACCCGCGGTAGGCGTGTTCGGCGCAGCGGCTGCGCCGTGGGGGCGGCGGGGTGGTGCGCCTTCTGCGCCGCTACCGGTTCTACCTGGTGCTGGAGAACTCGCAGCACATGGACTACATCACGGAGAAGCTGTGGAACGCCGTGCTGGCCGGGGGGTTTGTGTGTGTGTGTGTGTGCCTTCCTTTCAGGGAGTGTGTGTGTGCGTATGTACATATATGTAAATAGTTGTAGTATAGAAATAGTATCGTAGTCGTAGTAAATGGTAAAAGTGGTTCTTTATTTTAAAGCTTGCTTTGCATTTACCCTATTTTTATTGATACATTTTTTGCACTTTACATGTTTAACATATTTAATGTAGAATTTACATTTTACATTAAATACTTTATGGTCATTTATTTTTTGCACAATCGAGTTATTTTGTCATGTAATCTGATTTCAACGAGAAACGGTTTCAATTAAATGAACATTTTAATCAGTGAATTATAAATAAAAGTTCTCAGACTACAAGCACAATCAATTAAGTTTGCATGAAAGCAAAAATTATAATAATTATGTATTTTACTAAAGTTAAGCATTCATCCCAGGTCTTCAATCAAAACATACAGGAACATATGTTCCTTTTTATAATAATAGATATTTTTACGTCTGTTAAGGTTTTTGTACGTTATTAAACACTGCAGACATACTCCCATGTTATGTAAGCAAATTTGGTCAGTAGTCTATATGCATTCAATGATGTGTTTGCAACCTTTTTTCCCTCCAAAATGTATAATTATGAATTCCCCTGCTGCTTAAAAATGCTTTGATAAGGTGAAAACTCAGTGAAGTAATCCTCCTCCCAGTGCCAGGTCTCCCACTGAGGTAGGAAGTGATTTCCTTTTTTCAAACAGAGATCTACCAGTTTTTTTTCTGGTTTATTTTTCTGTTTGGTTCATATTGAGGTCAGTTATGGCTATTGCTCATCATGCAGATTGGTGTGTGTGTGTGAGTGCGTGCATGTGTGTGTGTGTGTGTGTGTGTGTGTGTGTGTGTGTGTGTGTGTGTGTGTGTGTGTGTGTGTGTGTGTGTGTGTGTGTGTGTGTGTGTGTGTGTGTGTGTGTGTGTGTGTGTGTGTGTGTGTGTGTGTGTGTGTGTGTGTGTGTGTGTGTGTGTGTGTGTGTGTGTGTGTGTGTGTGTGTGTGTGTGTGTGTGTGT
>JAVLVB010000557.1:7223114-7235789 GCA_032876305.1 Orestias chungarensis | reverse complement strand
GATATCTAGGATAGTGAGAAAAGCAAATATGTTAATGTTGTGGAGAACGATAGCAGATAATGCAGTAATTTAAATGTAGAGA
Organism: Orestias chungarensis; assembly: GCA_032876305.1. Taxonomy (NCBI): domain Eukaryota; kingdom Metazoa; phylum Chordata; class Actinopteri; order Cyprinodontiformes; family Cyprinodontidae; genus Orestias; species Orestias chungarensis. The sequence goes on along the minus strand of JAVLVB010000557.1, from coordinate 7,235,707 downwards.
TCAAGACTTTACACTGTGGATAGTAAAAATATTTATAGATGCAGAAAAATGATTGCCTTCCTTTTTTGTTATATATTTATTCAATATGTTTAACTCTGAAGCTCTGGATATGAGCTGGCCTTTAACTCAGTAGTACATTCCTCATATGCCTCTCTAGATGCGTGGTGTAAGGACATTAAAAAATACCAAAACATTGTTCCCCAAGAAAGGAAACTTTTTTTATAAATGGAATCCCTTCTGTTTTTGCTTTCATTCTCTCATTTAGTCTCACACAGCGCAACATGTGATGAAACACCCATACAGTGGTTTTCCCCTTGACTAAGAAATTCAAATCAAAATAGGAAAAACAAACAAACAGAAAAAACTTGTGGAAGCTTTGTTTGCTGCTATGTGTTCTTAATTTCCAAAATATAAAAGAATCCATAATGCTCTTGTCCAGATATAAAACAAATTACAGAAGTATGAATGGATACGCTCAGATCACTGCCGAAGGAGTGTACAGAAAGGTTCACAAGCCTAGAGATCAACAGCTGAACAAGAACTCTCTCTCACTCACTCACTCACTCACTCGCAGCATCCTTACATCCATTTATCACACAGCTTAGTAGTTTGTGTTAAACTGGAATATTTCCCCTTATTCATAATACTTAAAGCAAGATCTAGTATTCCAACAGTGTAGAAGGCAAAAAATAATAAAATAAACCTAATATATCATATCTAATACAAACCTTTACACCGGCTCTGTGCTCGTGATTCTCTTTTACAGCACATACAGTACATAATGTATCTAGAGGCAGTGAAATGCTCATTCCACACATTTTCCCTCTGTATCCTCACACTTAAAACATCCTTCAATCTATCCTGAAACATCAAGCTTACTCTCTAATCCTGAGCTTAACACAATAACTGGCACAGAAATAAGAATAACTTTACTGGGCTTCCTTCGTTGTATTTTTTTACATATACTTTTTTCATTAACCACTGATCAGAATGTTTTAAAAGTAGCTAAATGTGAATGATTTCCTGTCTCATTTGGAAAATGGGGCAACTATTTTAAACCCTTTACTAAATGTTTTTTTTTTATACTTAAGCTTTGATCAAACTACAAAAACCTCCATTAAACTTATTTCCTTATCACAGCTAACCCTAAAATTATTCACATCACTGTTGGATGTAAAGTGATTATTCTTTTTTTTTTTAAACAAAAGTTGCTTCTAATGGTAAATGCATTAGCCGTCATGCAAGATACAACGGTGTAAAATATCTACCAATTTTGAATAACTAACCTGTTTTTGGTTACATTTTTCATACCTTTCTAAATGATTAGTAAAAAAATCTTTAATAAGATTAGAGCAATCCGACCCTTGAATTAATTGTTATGGTTTCATGTTTCCAATGGTACTTTAACAATTTATCTTCGGGGATGAGCTCCAAGTGATGTTGGAAGGTCTCCTTGCTATCAAACTAATCCGTAACTCTCACGTATGGACTGGCTGGGCCACTCTAAAATGTTTATATTACTTCCTCTGAGAAAAAATTAAAAATAAACTAAAAAATAAATAAAAACATTTTCATTTTAAAACATTAATTTCACATTAAATTTTAAAAAGATTTAAGGCTGACCTTAATAAACTCAACAAATAACAGTATAATTACAATTTTTACAGAGGTCTGATGCATGAACAGTTGATGTTTTATAATGGCCATGCAAAACTTATTTCTACATGAAAATTGTGCCATTCTGAATAAAATGTAAATGAAAAAAAAGATTAACACAATTTTACTCAACTGATATCTTTTTGGGATCTTGCTGTCTCAGTTTTATTTTACTTTATTACTTTAGTAATCTAAATCTGACAAGGCTGTGAATAGTTAGAGGGTCAACAGTGGTTCTTAGTTTTAATGTAAAATAGAAAAGGTCAACCATGATCTCATGACATTGCCAAGTTCTGTCATGAAATAGGGTTGGACGAGCTGGATTCAGAGTTTAATTTCATTTTTCTATTTATAAAAAAAAAAAAAAAACATCTATATTATCACTCACAAATGAGCAAATATTGTTGTGTTTGTAAACACAAGAAAAACCTTTCGTTTTCTAAACAAGATACCTACAACCTCCGTATGGGTTCAAGATCATTGGCTCAGTTCTAAATATGCAGTTGTGTTGTTTTAGCTTTGACTTGTTTACATTTTTTTTATATCTGCAGTTCGACCCTAATTACTTGCACTCAAATAATACAAAAAAAAAACTAAATGTAATGTGCATTTCCTGAGATGGTGCTTTCATTTCTCAACTGAATGTGCTTTACAGTACTGGGAGTACTGGGTATGTTCTATTTGTAGAAATATTCAGATTCGCATCTAATTCCAATGGTAAAGGGCTACAGCAATATTTATATAAAGGAAACAAACCCTAAAGTAATAATAAGAAAGTCAAATTTTGATTATGTCTCCGAAACTAGTTTTACTCAGCAGAACATAGTATTTTTTTTTATTAATTATTTTTTTTATTATGTCTCCAATCTTTAAATGTACCCATGAAGGCAAAAACTCCAATATCATGCTCCAGCCACCTCTGGCCTTAAAACCTGATCCATCTTCAGGAAATATTCTCACACTTTCTGAAACTGTCTCGCATTCAACCAGTTCGGTGCCAATAGTCTTCTTCACATCCTCTTTACCCGTCCCTGTCTTCTTTTAATTTGACGTGTGAAACATTGTCGTCAGGACGCAGTCATTGCTTTCACTCCTCACCTGCCACACACATATCTTGAATACAGCAACATCTACTGGCTAATGTACATATTCTACTCTCGTCAAAGTGCTTAAAGTTTTCTTTTTCTTTTTTTCTTTTATTCAAATTTTTGTAATCCACCTCTCTTACTAGAAAGAAACTTGGACAGAGAAAGAGAGTGATACAGAAAAGGCATATGAAAAATGAATTCATTTACAGTTGATGTGTAATTAAGCATTCCTGATGATTGCTTGAATGGGAAAAGGGAGGATCTGCAATCCTCGGAATCCAAACGCTTCCTTGAAACAAGAAAGTAAAACACATTTATTGCTCCGCTTCTGATTCAGCTTTTTTTTTTCTCTCTGCTTCTAGAAAATATATATGTATATATCTATACGCCTGGAATACGTCGTGGAACTTCCCATACAGTGGTAACAAGGTAAACAACACCACAATATAAACGAGAAATCACGCACATGACACACTGGAGAAAGAAAAAAAAAAGCCCTGCCCTCATTGGGTAACTGGCTGTCCTGCAGCAGACCTTTACCCACCCCCTCTTGCACACAAAAACACATACACACTCACACATAATCCACCACGTCTACCCACGCGCTCTGTTTCACACCACGCAGAAAGAAAGAGAGAGCGAGATGGGAAGGGGCAACAAGTACAGCTCAATGCCAACACTTTTACATCAGGATGAACCAGAGTGGCCCTCTGGTTTGTTAGCTCCCCGTACTCGTACCAAGCAGTTTGATGGCCTTTTGGGCACCGTGCATCGTTGCCTAGGCAACCTGGCTTCAATCCAAGCTGGTCACAAGGCAATCTGAGTCCCCCACCTCGCTCTCTCTGGTCCTCATCAGCCCCTTTCATCAGTCTTGAACAGTCTTTTATCTTGGATCAGTCAGTTGGGATAGTCGGACAACAAGACCGGGAGAGGTCTTGTTGTTCTTTCTTTGCCATCATTAATTTAAAAATCTGTTTTCCTATCAGACTCTTCCTCCCTGTTTGAGAGTGTATAGAAGACAAACGTGTCCAACATACCTTAGTTATAGTGGCCTGCTAGTCAATATTAAGTTTTCCACTTGTACTTTTCAGCATCGGTTAAGATTACTTATGTTATCATCATTATATTAGACTGTTTCATTATTCACTCTAAAGATGTCTTTAAACATTTTTGTATGTGTTTTGTGTTTATTCATCCTTTGTTATGATATAAATTTTCCAGCATGAGTATGTTTTTGTTTCTTCACTAGGTGGTTTGCTCGTACCAAAACATCAGCTGACAGCCTTTCTGGTGTAGATCACAATATACGGGGCGCCGAGCGGTCATTGGAGACGGTTTTGCGAAGGCGAACTCCTCTTCTGATTGTGGTCAGCATGTCACCAGACCCCTCAGCCCCTTCCATCCCTGTCTGAGTTTCACTCGGGCCAACTGATGTTGGTGTTGGGTCATCTGGGAGAACAGGAAAAGGAAACTGACCCTCACCAAGAGCATGTGCGCTTGCTACCAACTCGCCGATCTTCTCTACTAAGCTGTGCCGGTTTGCAGCTATCATTTGTTCCTCTTCTGATCTAGCTCCCGAGCCCGATGCAACGCAATGCTGCTGGGCGTAGACCTCCAACGCTGCCCCTGACCCCCAGGCAGTGTTAGGCAGGCTGAGGCGCTTTGGTGATGCCTTCAGGTAATCCAGCCCTCCTTGCCCGTCCCCAGCCCCAGTGAAGAACACACACTCCTCACTTCCTACTCTAACAGGCACTCCACCTGGTTGCCCTCCTCCTACATAGGCACCTTTGCCAGGTGAATGCGAGTCAGCGGGAACAGTAGGTGTTTTGACAGGCACAATAGGTGGTCGGATAGGGATGGGCCCTGCACTGGACAATGTACGCCGCACTCCTGGTTTAGTTGATGGGGTCCGACGGATAGTGGCAGTGCCTGGAGTCCCTGATCCTCCTCCTCCACCAGCTCCACCTGGCTGTCCTGGTATCCCATGCACTCCTGTACCAAGGACCCCACTGGGCAGGCCAGCTGTACTGGCTGGCCTTTTGGTCTGGATCATGCGCCTATAGTTCTGGGCAATGTTGGAATGGCGAGGAATAGTGGAGGACTTGTCAAACTCTGCCTGTCCATCTGGGCCTTCGGTGTCCCCATTTACAGAGTAGCAGTCGTAATCTGAACCTATTGTTTGTTTTCAGCAAGACAAAAGAAGAGAATTTTGCCAAATTGTTTGTTAATCAGTACCTTACACCAATAGTCATTCCACTTACATTTCATCATTGTACAACTACACATTTTCTGTTTTCATTCGAATTTCTTGCAATGACTGTGATGCAAAAGTAGGTACTAGAACCACATTTTATTGCAATTATAGCAGCACGTGTTGGTTTTGTTAATATTCATTATTGATCACTGTTTTCTGTGCAAAAAAGCTCAAGGTCAGTCAGACTGGATAAAGGTGGGTCGGTCATTTTCAATTTGCAGATTTAAACCTTGCACTTGATTGGGTCATTCTATCAAATTAATATTGTTTGATCAAAACCTGGCTCCGCTGCAAATCTTTCAGTATGTTCAAGGCATTGGTGCTGTTGAAAGATGAGCCTCTACCTTAGTCTCAAATGTTTTGTGAAATCTAATTAACACTCCACCAGGATTGTTTTGTAGTTTGTTTTGACCCATTATCCTATCCACTGATAGACTTTTGTTTGGCAAGAAAAAGCCTTTTCCACCATGTACCTCCAAGGTCTTTAATGAAAGCCGCATTTACACTGAGAATAACTTAAACTTAGGTGGAATATACCCTTTACGAGGCTTCCAATGAAAATAGTTCTTAGTAAACTTTATTGATAGGTATCAGTGTAAAGTGGAGCAGGTTTTTTTGACATTTTGTAAAATCTTATGTAAAATCCCAAATTATTGCCTTTGATATGTACTGAGATTTAAATTTAAAAATATACTAAATATACCAAATACTAAAAATACTGAATTCGAACAGCATGAGCCGATAAAACTAAGAAGCAAGCTCTTACTAGAAAATTATTCTTTTAGCTCAGTATTATGTTTGCTTAGCTGCTGTCAAGGTAAATGTTGGAATCCATCCATCTAGAAGTGTACCTGCTGCCTAGACTATTAAATGCATAATTCAGTTTATTGTTGGTTGTGTGTTACACAGACAGCTGAGCAATTCTCGATAGCATCCAGGCTAGCATACTCAGGACTCTTGACTAGCTTATTTTCCAGAGATGCTACCAGAAATAAGATGAATGTAGGCTGTTGAAAAGTAATAAATGGGGTTCTCTCAGGCCCAACAAGATTAAACGCTGCAGTAGAGAGTGTGAGAGATTGGAGTCTCACCTTGTGAAGGGATTGTGTCCTCGGAGCAGGATGGGGTTGTGGTCTCTGTGCTATATCCGCTGGAGTACTGCAGGGAGTCTCGGCTGCTTTTCTGCTGTTCTACGCTTAGTCCCCTGGTCAGCACCATGGCAAGGTCACTGGCTGCTGGAGAAACCTCCTCGCCATGCTGAAGATGCACAGGAAGTTAGGGCTTTTGTAGATGCTTTTGTACAACCTAAGCAAGGTTTAGAGTTGTGACTTGTTAAACTGGGTGTGAGGGGTGCATACCCTATCATGGTGTCTTTGAATTTTTTTTACCTCTGCACCGATTGAGTCCCCTACATTTTACTCACAATGAACAAAGTCTGTTTTGCTACCTTTTCACGTGTTATGCTGTGTGCTGCCTAACACTACTATTCCTACACCTAACCCAGAGAACACAGCACCAACTTAAGCGTTAAGTATGAAATCCACACTACTTGCCCTGCTCACGCATCATCCTGACCCTCTTAAAGCCTTAATAAAACTCAGCCTTAATTGATTGTATTTTTAGTGTTTATTATTAAAGGATGTGTCTTTTTGGTTATGTGTATTCCATCTGATTTTATAATTTTTGTTCTTTAGCTATAAAATAATCTTGGGCTGCAGTATTTGTTTCTAAGGTTCATTAAGGCTAACAAAAGATGAATTAAAGACAAAACACATGATCATTGTTATCACCAGTGTCGATTATGTGGGTGTGTAATATGCATATTATGCATTTCTATGTTACTCAAAGTCACCTTTCTTAATTACAAAGTTATAAGTTTCCAAGTTTCTTGTTAAGTTTTAAGAACCAACCCCAACAAAACCAACTTCTGGATTCTTGGATTTTCTTAGAACATTATTGTTTGTATGCACGCAAATTACACAAGTAGCCATGTGTCTCCAGCAGGCTAAGCATCTAAAGTAAAGAGAGTAAGATTTTAGCCAGACAGATACAGCCATCAAAGGGAGCTAGTTAGTCAGAGTTGTAGACCACTGTCTGCCGCTGGGTAGCAAAATGAATAACAATAGACTTTATCTCTGAGACAATTTCACAGGTGTTTATTTTCCTCAAACCATCATTCTGAATACATTTACCAAATGCATTGCAGATTGTTGTTTTGCCTAACATTATTTTATGTAGGGTATTCAATCCCAATCCCAGGAGCTCCATGATTGAATATCCATAGACAGAAGATAGGCAGTAACATTTATTTTTTGGAATAGTCCAATGTATATTTCAAGGGAATTACTGTCTTGACAAATGTCATGGTCTAAAAATGTGCTTGGTCTATGTTTGATATTTGATCATTCTAATTATTTAGTATGCAAATTAAGATAGTGGTAATAAGAACATAAGAAACATTGACTGTGTGGTTGGTTTACGCACATTTGCAGAAAAACTTTGCATGGGTTTGACCCCACTTGCTTGCATCCTCATTCAATAGATACTTTTAAATCAGAAACTTGTTGTCCATCTTAAATATATAAACCAACTACATGTGATAATATATATACATACATAACAATGCTGCCTTCACAAACAGACGTGATTTGTAGAATTGCTACATCAGTACATCCCAAGTAAAAAGGATTTCATTTTTGTTTGGATAATGCTTTTATGTACGGTATAGACCTGTTTGGTCTGCATGTCACCCGGAATTACCTTAGCAGCAATGGTAGCTGGTGTCATCCGAGGCCTTTGGCCCTCTTCTGGGTGTGATGCAGTGGCGTATCCCTGGGAGCCTGGTGAGCCCTCGCTCTCCCTTAGCTTATCAACTTGCTCTTTTCTCCTCTGAATTGGTGCTGCGGTCACTGGCTGTTCATACTGACCTGCTTTGGACCAGTCCTGGAAATTTAAGGGGGATTAATAAACACCAGGATCATGGTAAAGTTAGCAAAAGAGACTTGTCTTCTATCCCTTCATACCCTTCGCCTGAATGTTTTGGTGAGTGTATTGAAAGGTGTTGGAGATTGTTTTTAGCATTTAAAAGATGTTTGATGACAACATAAACCTGCTTGATTTTTGCTGAGTCACCAATAGGTATTTCATAAAACCGGGGAGGCAGTAGAGGGTAAAAAAAGCATTCATGCATACACAGCAGCCCATGATGAATGTTTTGGAGAATAAACGCAATGTGCTAATGAATGAGAACATCAGGTGAAGGAAATGATAAAATAGTCGGAATTCTGCAGATCATATCCAAGTGGAACAGAGGAAATGTTGGAACTGAAAACCAAGGGCAGTGCATGGGCAACAAACCTTCCACATGGGAACCTTTGAGTTGGGAGAGGAGGAGCTGGACCCAGGGGTGCGAATATAGGGTGGGGACGCAGGAACAGGAAGAATGACAGAGAGAGGTCTGGTGGAGCCAGAGTGAGAGAGAGCGAGGTTGAAGGTTGCGAAGGACGAGCCAAACTGCGGGATGAGAGACACGGTCACGTCATCAGAGAATGAAAAAGCGGCAGACACAGTGAGGCAGCCAGCAGCGAAAGCATGTAAGAATGTAAGCTCCAATCACAGACAATAAGCCCTAAATCAGAGAGGGAGGAAAACATAATGCAAACTAAAGGAGAAGAAGCTCTACAAGTAACTGCTGTTCTACCTGGTATGACTATGTTAGCTAATGGATGCAAATGTTACGTAGGTTCTCTCTCTCTCTCGAGGCTTTAGATTTGGTTTTCAGCATATTTAATCCCAAAAATCTGCACGGTACATATTTGTGTTCCGCTGTTAGAACCCCCTTTTGCTGCACAGATGGACGATTTCTGGAGTATTTCTCTACCAGCTTGGCACATTTATAGAGATAAAGAGCACTGCCTGGTCATCTTTGGAAAGGTCCTCCAAATCAGATTGGATTGAGAGACTTTTTGTGAGACAACTTTAATGGCTCTCTACATGTTCTAAGTGAAATTTACAGAGGGTGTGGATTTTGATTGGGTTGATTCATGAATATGCATTAATCTAAATTGTTACACTTTACTTTTGGTCTGGTGTTGAGGATCAGGGGTCAAGACGGAAACTGAACCTTTGACTCGATCATAGGTTTTCCTTGTTTCGGAGATTCATGTGTTGGTAGGTTTACTGGTATCCCATTGTCTAGTCCTTAATGGTATTGATTCCAAATAATTTACAGCTTCATCCCGGACCTCCAGCGTTAACATTAAACAAACACAAGTTAGGACATTTTTTTACAGGTGTATCTTTTGTCACATATGCATGAACACAGCCATATAACCAATGCTGTTTGATAAGGATGCATAAAGATGAAACGTCGAAACTGATCTGACAATTACACAGACATAAACAGTCACAGTTCTTTATTTTTTTTATTTCATCAAACGCCATATGTGTCCAGACGGAGAATGTCAACGCTGAAGATCCCCTGATCATTTAAACAAGTGAATCCTGACATCTGATTTGAAAAATACATTCGAAGTTTGCTTGACTGTTTTGCAGCTCACCCAGGTTTCTGTCAATATAAGCGGGAAGAAAAGCAAACAATTCTGCTTGTCAAGTAAATTAAAGAGCGATCATAGACGCAAGCAGAATGGAGGCAAACCATTGTTATGAGGACAGCTGCTGCTTCAAATCTTGGCAGGTTTTTATATGCACCAGTGAAATATGCACATAATTTTTCGGCACATATAAACACCTTGTTTTAAACGGAAAACAGCAAAGCTTTATAACATGAACCAAGTTGCAATACTTAGTTTAGTGAGATTTATATAGGGAATTTATCAAAGCACAAAATACAAATAAATCACGTGCGACTTTTAGCACGGAGGGTGGTTTTATTCAAAGTGACAAGGAAGCAACAACATCAGCATTTAGTATTTAAAACAAACACAAATGACATAAATTTAAACCAACCACTTACATCTGAGGTGCATTTTTGTAGTATTCGGATACAAAATCTCCGCAGTAAGTGCCATTAAGCGCTGGGAAACTTTTAGTGTCTGGTTTGTGTTACCTTTCAGAACTTTGCCTCAAGCTGGTTTCACTTAACAATAAAACCCCTCACTAAATTCTGCCACCACTGTGATTGAAACGTGCCATTTTAACAGCAGGCACTGCTAACCTCTAGCGTGCAACTTTTATGACAGCCGCAATTATCACAGTTGTTTAAGTGCTGAAATTCTGGTTTTGTTCTTGAAATTTAAAAAAAAAGACTGTGAATAAGTGGAACTTGAACATTTTTTTTTTTATACAGCAGTCGATCCAATGGATTTTTGAAAACCAAGAGGAGGAAGTTTGGTTAAAAAAAAGGAAACTTACTTCACGACAACATGGACATTAGAACAGATGTAGCTCTGCTGTACAAACATACACACGCTGTATAGATATAAATAACCTAGCCAAAATGTATGTTACTGTTAAACGTTCATAGAAACTTTCCATTAACCATGCAGATAACAGAGCAGTGTTGATGATGATGGATGGAGCTAAATACAGGGTAAATTTACAATGTAATATCTTTTCTCAAATGTCAATACATAGGCTTACATTAAAGTTTGTGAAAATGGGGTAAAGCTTAAGGAGTTTGAACACATTTTGAGGCACTTTATATAAGTTTGTTTGATTTTAGTACCACCTACAAAAATTTATCTTGTTTTCAAAATAATGAAACTCTCTTCTTTTCTTTTTTTTTTAGGAGATTATAGTATAAATATGCTAGAATAAACTAGGTTATACTTCTTCGGTCTTCAGACCCAGCGACATTCAATACTGCTGTCATTAAATTGTGGATGATCTAAAAGAACTCAATGTTTGATGATGATCTCTGATACAATTTCTCTCCCTTGAATAGTAAATGAACTGACTCACGGCTTTTCTAGTCATGCTGACAATTCAAAGTACTTCAGACAAACATTAATACATCAATGGGTACCTTGGGTTACAGCCCATTTCCCAGAGGCACAACAAAATGTGAAGGATTGTCAAAATAAATGATAACTAGATACAATCTATACTTAAAAAAATTATTATTTAAAGAAACTGATTTGCGTCGAACTCAATACAATTCACATTCAAATTGCTGCTTTTCCATGTTTGCTTTGTAATTAATTTTTGTATATCCTTTAGTACATTGTAGTAAACATTTTCTCTTGGTAGTAAATTGACAAATTGACATGGAAGTAAACACTAAAGATAAGCATTTTTAATGTCATAAAGTAACTGCACTACTAGCTCAAATTCATTTAATTCAATGACGGATATTAAATGTATTAAAATATATCTTTGTACTGTCATACAATATTGGAATTTGTGTGTAATAGCAAACATTTAAGAAATATGAAAGAATGCAAGTACATTTTATTTTTTTTAATTGAACTGTATTCTCCTACACTTATTAGTTTTGTTCTAATTCAGGAGGATAAAAAATTGTAATTACTCATGTTTTGTTTTTTTTCTTAACTGAAAAGCATCCTTTCCCTTGAAAAAGTTAGCCATCCTATTGAAAATAGTATAAAGTATTTTTTATTGCATGGTAGAATGTGAAAACACTGATAGCCACTGAGCCAAAATTGCCCCAGAATTAGTGGCGAGAAGAATAACCCTAAACCTCTAACAAGATGTATTTGGTTTGTATGGAAAAACAAACTATGCACAGAGTTGCTAGAGTACTTACTTAGAGCACAGAGTACTTACAGTAGTGGGTGAGCTGCATTCACTGACTGACTGGCATGTCTCTGATGCCTCTGATGATGCAGAACTGGAGGACTTCTAGATTCAAATGAAAAAAACAAAAACGTCTTTTGTTATTTAGTCTCTCCATTTCTAGAGCTTGCAGTAGAAGACAGAAGTGACATGAACATAATTGTCAAGGACATAGATATAAAAACACAGGAAATGATAGGAGAAGAAATAGGGAAAGCTCAATGTTCAAGGAAGATTGTGAAGTATCGTGACTTCTTTTGTTCCTTATATTCAGTTTGTAACATTTGTACGAATGCCTATTTGGTACACAAGAACAAGGTCCTGCTAGAGCAGGGGTGCTCTCCGGTCGATCGCACAGCATTAAAGGAAGTAGAGGGCGTCATCCATCCTTCCGTTTATTTTTTTATTTGCATACCGGCAAGCAAACTGATGCGCGTTAAACCACACAAACACGCTAACTCTATGTTAGCTTTGCGTTAGCCGTCTTAGCAAACTACGGTGTCGCATAGAGTGTCTACCAGTCTCTCTTAGCAGAGGCGGAGCTAGAGTAGCTAGAGGCAGGGGCAACACCAAACCCCCCTAAACTATACATATATTTAGGTATATGTATGTATTTATAGACTTATCTGCGTGTGCTTGTGTTCGGAGAGAAACCCACACATTCCACAGTGGGTTAATGCAAGACAAATTAATAAGTTTCATAGATTAAATGTAAATTATACTTCATCCTTAAAGGACAAAATATACAAGAAAAAGGATTTAAATAATATAAAATAAATAGGCATTTTGCTTCTTTTTTTTTGTGTGGGTGTGTGTGTGTGTGTGGGGGGGGGGGGGGG
>JAVLVB010000557.1:7201597-7216997 GCA_032876305.1 Orestias chungarensis | reverse complement strand
TGACAAAATAAGAGGAAAAGGAGGTGGCTGAAGTTCCCCTGGTACTTCAGCTAATCACCGTTAACAGTATCTTGTGTTGGACCATTTTTTCTGATGTGCGGTCATGTTTCCAATTGGTGGTTTCCTGTTTTGTTTGAGTTGATCTGACCTTTTCCCGTGTGTCTTCTTTACATTCTGTTTTTTCAGTCTACAAATGGTTTTGAGACTTTCTCATGTCGGATTCTAACTTTTGGATTATTTTTTTTTAAATCCGTAAAATAAGTGGTTCAAGATAGATGAGAAGAACTAAGGGTGAGACTGTGCATGTTCTTAAATCATGACATTAGCAGCTAATTAACTCCATGTTTGTGCAAATTCAATTTCTGTATGTCAAGAATAACAGAACAAACTACTTTTGCATGTAACACAATTGCTCTATTTGTGATTTCACTTCAAAAGCCATTTGGTCTCAGTTAACACAGCTTTTGGCAAATCAAATATCTTAGATACACATGATTTGTCATCCTATGAAACTAATTTTATAAAAATTTAACCATTCCTTTTGACAACCAAACGTTTTCTGCAGGAATTTTTATTTTAAGGATTAGATTTAGCTTTAGATTTCATCAAATACATGTTCATGTTTGTATGTGTGTATGTATGTTGGAATGTATGTTAGAATGTATGTATGTATGTATGTATGTATGTATGTATGTATGTATGTATGTATGTATGTATGTATGTACGTACGTATGTATGTATATATGTATTGATGTTTCATCAATAACAAAGATTTCATCTTTATTATTGTTTAATCTTGCCGATTTCTGACGTAGGTGAGCAAGATTAAATATTCTATTTGTTTTCTCTAAGTAGTTAAAATGGAATCTAACATGACCAAAAGACAGAAGACCTTCGACTCTTTACTGCAAGTAATAAGGTTTGAATGGAAGGTTTACCGCATCCCACTTGAACCTGAACATCTTGTTTCATTGCTCATCTAAAGCAGCTCAAAGACATGTCAAAGCCTCTGCTCTCACTATGTTTGAAATGAAGACAGGCAGGATGACTAAAAGACAAGTTGATGCAGAAGAGCTGCGGTGAGTGACAGGCGGATACTTACCCTGCATCTCTATTACAGTGAGACAAATGCCATAGGGACAGAGAGACAGACAGAGGTGAGAGTGGGAGGGGGAAGGCAAAAGTAGAAGCAAAATTTTGGAGCAAAAAGGAAGATAAAAGGAAGACAGAGAGAGAGAGGAAGGGAGAGCATAAATAGCAGAACTTATTGTTCAGGTTAGTACAAAGAAGCCATCACAAGACAGCCACGGTGCCGCGGGTTAGAGCAAAATAACACAGCAACAACCAAAAATTTAAATGCTGTAGCTGGGACATTTTTTGGTTAAATTATTAGAGTTTTCACTGAAACCCATTGCAAGGTTCTTCATTGTATACATTCTTTTAGAAATTATTGAGAATCTAAGTTAATCAATGTTTTGTATATACCTTTGCCTGAATGGTGGAGTATTGTTGTGCCCAGAGCAACTAAAAATCCTATAGAACCTACCTGGAAAATTCCCTACTTCCTAATCAGATCAACACAGAATCTGCCAGTTCTCACATTTGTTAAAATGTGGTTGTAGCTACACAAAATCAGTGACGGCCCCTGATTTTAATGATTAAACAGCTTGAATGTTTCCTTTATTGTTGTGATAATTCTAATAATCATTAACATTGTAATGTGAACCTTGCCATATATAAAAAATGTGTTATAGTACATATAGCATGAATTCATTAAGAATTCATGTAATGCAATTTCTGTTCTTTTCTCAGATTTTGCTTTTTTTATTTATTTTGTAACTGTCTGTTACTGAAAAAGAAATAATTTTAGTTCTTGACTCAGGAAATACAACAGGTCGATTACTGACAGTTGCAATTAAGCAAACGGTCAATAGATGGCAGTATAAACCAGCTACTGATTCCTTTTCACTTGTTTAAACTAAGAATCACTACAGTTTTAAGGTCTGGTTTCTGCCTGGTGTTTGTTGGAAACAGTCAGCTCAAACTGGAATCATGAATTATTTATATAATTATCGTAACTAAATAAATCTCTGGCGACTAGTTGGGAAGGATCCCAGACAGAAGCATAGATGAAAAATAAACTTTTCAGATCTGTTTGCAACCGCAACACAAAAGTTACGTATAGATTAATATTCCGTATAGGTTGGAGTGAGAGTGCCCGCGACGAGAGCCGCAGCGTCAGCCTGGGTTACCTTTACGAGCCTTCTTCTGCAGCTTGATGGTATCAGATGACTTCTTTTTGATCTCGTGGCGTGACCGCTTGTACTCTTAAAGAGGAGAAACAGAGATGCTTTTCAACATGAGCAGAAAGGACTCTATGAACGGAACAAACACTACCCTGTTGTTGTTGTTGTTTTTTCACCGCTTGGGGGGAAAACGTTGAAGAAGGAAAGATTCAAAAGATTCTCAATTAGGAAGGCAAAAATTGTAATTTCCTACAAAGTAACATAAAGTTTAGGAATGAAAATATCTTATGAACAAAAGCAGTTTGAAAAAAACTTTCCTTGACAGATAAGATAATAACATTCATCGAAGAAATTCTAGTTTTAGAATCTATAGTTTAGTTTCTAGGTTGTGGAACTGGTCAGAACATCATTATATGCATTGTAAAAAAAAAAACGGATCCACAATATTCACAGGTTACAAAAATATAACCTTTGTATAGAAATGACAGTCACATGGATGAACGTTGAGTTGAGTTTCAGCATTTCCAGAATATGAGATAAGAAGATGTCACAATAGAATCACAAACTATTGATTTATCAACTTTTAACTGATTAAAAGTAATTATGGTAATAAAAAAAAAAATTTTAATCCCTAAAGCTGTAATGTTAAAGTTGTAAAGTGAAATTACTGTGTTCCTCCAGGAGACTGTAGTAAACAAATGTTACTGCCTGTAAGACTCTATTTAATCAACAGCATATTGTATCAGCAAGAACTTCAAGTAGAGAGTTCAACTGCTCTAAATAAAGCTGCAGGTTCCTAGAGCGTACTTAAGATTGCAAAACCTTCTCCGTTAACATGGGAATTGGGTGCAGAGGTTGCTGAAGGTTTTAGGATTCTCGCCTTGTGTCCAGCGGTAGCAACAAAGCTACTGTGCTGTAAAACATTAAGGATACATTTACTTTCTATAAAAATAACAGGACTGAACAGCGAGGTATTTCATTTAGTGCACCCCCACATGGATTCAAAAAGTCTCAAGGCAAGTATTTGGAACTCACCGCAAAGGGAAAGCCATCATAATTTATCTAATTTCAATTTTTGTCTAAAAATTCACTCCAGAATTGACAAGACATCGTCCTAGAAGTCCTTTGTTTGGTGATGATCAATACCTTCCTTTGGCTCCTCTCTCACAACTTTGAAGGTTTGGGTCCACTGCACGAAAACACTACAGGTTGGACTTCCAATGAGAATTTGCTTTGCACAAATGTTATAAGTTTCCCTAGAAAAGCCTTAATGTATTCAATAAACATACAACCGGTTTATCATTGAAACATCTAATCTAACCTTTAAGCAACAAAATTAATAACAAACAAGAGGGATGGCTGGAGCTTGGTGATATTGCCGATTTGTTAATTAGCACATTCACCGAGGATTTGTGTTTTACCTTTGGCATGGTCCTTATCCAACTGGTTGGCTGTCTTCTTCCAGTCTTCAATTTTATCCTGGAGAGGAGTGATCAAACTCTCCATCAGAGCACTAGTGGAGACAGAGAGATTACATTAATTCTTCGCAAGACACATTAAGTGACATAAAGGCTGAAGGAAAGGATTCCTAATTTCTGATGAGTTTAGTCTAAACAGAGGCAACTTGCGGTACCCAAAAACTGTGTACGTATGTGTCTTATTCCATGTAATTATTTCAAGTAATTTAATATTGCTTGAATTCCAATTTTAACAGATACTGGGGCGGCAGCATTATTAAACCTACAATGTAGCAAACAGGGTTTTAAACAGTGCCATTCCCCTAACTTTTCCATCAAGGCAAGATCAAACTATCAAAATCTGCTGTGGATCTCTGCAGCTCCTCCTAATAGGTCTCTATGGGTGTTTTCTTCGATTAAGGCTCTTTGTGACTGGCCTTTCATCTTTGGTGAATCCTTATCTTCATAGGCTGCCATGCATTGATGATGGTAATGTTCTGTAACACAACTCTGAAGCATAACAGCTGCTAACAAAAAATCTGACTTAAATAGAGATTAAGTTGCACACAAAAAGATCAGTAACCAACCAAAAAAAACTATTGGTTTCAGTTGATTTTAATTAGAAATAAATATTGCCACATTAATAATGCACGATTTCAAAAGATCTTTGAAATAAAATCTTAGTTAATGAAATACAATAATGTCTGTGATTTTAATTAGAGAAAATGTGAAAATGTACAAATATAATAGGGTATTGGTGTGAGCGATGTTGGAAGGCCCCTTTAGGTAAACAGGATTACAGTAATACTTTGGATTTACTTAACTTTTTGTGCATAATCAAGATGACAAAGAATCATGACTATCATTAGTGTAATAGCTTTTCAGTGTGGAAAAGTCATAAAGAAGTATGGAGAATGAATAAAAAGGAAATTTGTGGGTAGGAAAAGACACTTGGTGAGGTTTCCTGAGTGGTTTATCGTGTATACCAGTGGTTGTGCTTGGATACAATCCCTTAAATTTGGAGTGTATAGCAATGTAGCTGACATTATGCGTTCAGCAGACAACACAACAGCAAGAAACATTTTTCTTCACACAGGGCCCTTAAAGAAAGGCTACCTTCCCAACAGCCCTGATCAACTGCGTATGACCAGATATGAAGAGAGACATGATCAGAAACGACGAGAATGGAGCTGTTCCCAGTGTGTCTTACTTCGTGAACTGGCGCAGTTTGGCCTCTATGCTGCGATGCCTCATGCACATCCTGGTAAGAGCTGAACCAATGTCTCTGGTTGCCCCTGGAAGGAAGACACAAATTGCATCAGAAAAAGGAAACACACACAACTGCAACAGAAGTATTCTTTCTGCTCTTTTCGTTCCAGATAGAAATCCAGAGATCGAACCTTCAAACAGTGTGTAAGCATGATGTTTAAAAGAAAGACTCATAAAACCGTTGGACCTTTCAAACAGACAGCCAAAGAGCTCTTGTTTCTTTTTACACTCAGCCAGCATTTACACAAGAGAGAGAGATGTGCCACCTGGAGACACTACACACATCCCTGGCTTCGCCCAAATAAAGTAGTGTCCCGTGTGGGGGCCGTTGCGCCAAGAGACTCATATTCACGTTTAGCTAACCCGTTCCTTTAAACACAAAGTCTATCTTAGGAAAATAGTTCTATATGGAAAAAGCTGAGGCGAGAGTTTGATTCAACCGATGGCAGACACTGCCGACTTCCAAACAAGGTGCTCAGAGCTGCAGTCACAATAGAGTTGGACATGCCAAGTTTTTTTTTTTTTTTTTTTTTCCCCCCCACACTTTCTTAGCAGAGTAAATGTCTATAAATGTCTATTTGGGGACAGAACAAAAACAATTAAATAATCCATATTTAAGGTAGAAGATGTATTAGTAAGTTCCTACTTAACAGTACTTCCTGCACAATTTCTGTTGACAATAAGAAAAATGATCAAGCATCTATTAACTAAAACTGCCCAGTTTCTTTTTACACAATGAATCCAAACAGTGGGCCTACTTTCTTGATTGTAATATGACAGCTTTCAATCCTTATTGATCTAAAAAGCATAACCAGTTGGATGAATTTGCTTGACCTGAACTAAACTATGAGCCATGTGTTTAGAAAAAAGAAGAACATGTTTGCACATTTGGAACTAAACCAAGAAACCGTATCATTAGGAAAATATCACCTGCTAAATGTTCAGTACGCAGGCAGAGTCAGTGGGGATGCAGACGGAAGCATTTAGATCTGAACATGACTGCAAAGCCAGTAGAATGGCTCCAATCTCTCAGGGACTTTAAATGAACCATCACCCTATGCAGTAACAACTAAAAGATAAGATTAAAAGTTTATGCTGTAAAACCTGACAGGATAGAATCAAAGGTTGTAGAGCAACACCATAAGTTTACACCTGATCTGAACACCCAACTGTTGATAGTAACGACTTCAATAAATCAAAAACGAATGAATGTTACTATTTCAAATCATTTAACTGTTTATACGAATGCTCATTTTATTGTGGATTCTTTTCTGTGATAGAGTCAGGTCCAAATATACAAACCCTAGCTAATGACGTTAAGATGTAACGCGAGAGTAGAGATAAGAAAGACTGTAGATATTAGTTTTTGCAATGGTTTTGTGACAGTTTCTACTGTGGACACATTCAAACGAAACAAGACAGAGTGTGTATTTCTCCCTTCAGGACAGAAGTACCACTGTCATAATTAACAAATTCTTCCCTCTTTCCTCATGTTCTACCCGGCAACCATTCGCTCAGCAGTAGCAGCCTACCCTGAATACACACATTTGTAGACACAAACATGCTAGGAAGTGGTCACCATGCATGCCAATCAGTGGAACACACAACTTCAGCCGCATTTCTGTTTTGAGAACCTGATTCCAAATCAGTAAGAGGGTCATCACGGTGACACCAGGAGAGAGTGACATGAGAAGAGCGAGTTTGTGAAAGTTTGCATTGAAGAAAAGAGGACGATTGGAAAGAAACTAAACAGGAAGCGTTAGGGAACGGAATGAGAAAGCATGAGGACCAGAGGAGTTGTCTTGCACATTTTAATGAGCTCACTGCTAGAGTGAGAGCCATGGGACCGGAATTACAGCCAAGTGGGTGGGTGGGTGTGGGTGGGTGAGTGTGCGTTTGATCTCTGCATTTATGATAGTTCTCTTCCTGTTTGCCTGTTATTACCAGATAAACAATTAGATAAGCACACACTGCGTCAATATGGTGCTACTGTGCGCGAATGCAAGTCAGAGCTTGAGGAGTTAACAAACAAATTTTCATGACAAATAGGGAGAACCAAGATATCAAACATACGTTTTAAGAGCAACACATCCTGCAGGTTTATTATGACATAATGTTTCACAAGAATAGAAAATAGTGCTTTAACATTTTTGACCATACCATACAGATTAAGAGAATTTTGATTATATTTATATTTAAGATTATAAATCATCACAGAGGAGTACAGCTAGATAGAAAAATGAGTCTGCAATAGAAAGAAAAATATCATAGTAAAAAAATGTTTTGCTTTGATTCAATGCTTCTTCAATTGACTTTGAAATTCTCTCTTCTTATAATAATAATTTCCACTGGTGGATGTGCTTTAATCTCAGTTATTCCAGTAGTTTTAACTGGATGTTAGGATGTTTGTATTGGCTGGACGTCTGTTTCTCCCTCAAGTCTTTTACAGCCATCTTCATTTGCCTCTCCATCAGCTGTGACCACCTTCCCTTTCACTCCTGAGGGAAAATCCTACCCACAGAATGAAGCTGCCACCACCATATTTGACTTTAAGGGTGACGTTTTCACAGAGATTTGCAGGTCATTCTCTTCCTTGTGTTTGCTGTGTCCTATGCATTGTTGCTACATTGTCTACGACCAACTGCAAACATGACCTTTTATGGCTTTCTCTGCACAATGGCTTTCTTCTGGGCATTTCTCCAGCAAAGGCACATTTGTGGTTTCCACCGCTTTCGTTTAGCTGAGAAAAGTTAAGCCAGCTCCTTAATGGTGATGGAATGCAACGTTTATCTACAAAAAAAAAAAAAAAGCCGATAGATGTAGTGTTCAAACCTGTGCGAGCGGTAGAACAATGTTCAAAGTAATATTTAAATTGTATAACATGAGCAAACAAAAACATGTTTTTCATGGTCTAAGAAAGGTTTTACACATTTGTTGTCAAATGCAAATTCTCCTCAAAATAATTTATCACAGTTTTACCATTTCCAAGCTTCAAGGGCACATTTGACATGGCTGTATTGCTTTGTTACATTCTACACGTTCTAAAACTAAATTGCACAAAAACTAAAACACACAGACATTATAAAAGTTATGTTTCCCTTTTTAGGAAAAATGACCTCCTTCCCTTTTCAATTTTTCCCCCTTCCTGTTTTTCAGTGTTTCCTGTCTGGATCTAACACACCCTCATAAAGCACTTTGTCTTGTAATGTGTTATGATTTATAATCCTATAGTGAGGATTAATTCCTAAACTCCTTTACAGTATTTTTGTAAGAACGTTATATCTATGAGAAAATACCATCTTTTTTAGGATTTATGTAAACTGAAGTATGACAATAACAAGGGGAACTTATAAATCCACCAGGGTATTTCTTATAAAAATAGGAATCTTAAAAAGGGCCTTGTCTACTATCAGCAAATAGAGTCACTCAGTTTTGAGAAGCCACACAGATCTGACCATACTGGAGTCTGACTTGGCAAACTAACCATTCATCCTCATCACCTAGCAACTGACTTAACAGACAGATTTGTTACGGTTTCCATGACAGCGCAGATCTTAGCCTGTTGCTAAGGTAGGAATCAGGATAGTTGTTGCTAAGGTCAAATTGTTGGGTGTTACGGAAACAAATGTCTGTGCTTCAGTGGCACAGAGGAAGAGAGTTAGAGCAGAGCAGACAGGAAAGACACACTAACTTCGTGTTGCATTTAGTTTAAATGTTTGAACCAAATGCAACACTTTTACAGCAAACTGATCTAATAGTACAAAATGTAAAATGTAGATGAATTTATCTTTTTCTGTGTTTCGGTGACAGAAATAGATTTATTGGGGTCTTAGAAATCAATAAAACTTAAAATGTTTCTGGTACAGGGTACCTGATTCCTAAGATGCACTGAAAGGGTCAGAGACCAATTACCCACATAAAGCATTGTTATCTCTTGAAAATGAATGCAAGTTATCAAGTCCTTTCTATTTACATCTTAATACCCCAAAGGGAGGAACAGAATGAATCTACATCAGATGCCTAGATGAACTCTGACACCTTGTAATACATAACAGAAGCAGCTCTCCTTTGAGCTCCCAGCAGAAGAAAGAACTTCAGATCTTATTATGAAGTCAGAGCCGAATCACCTTAGAATAAATCAGATTCTAGGGAACTGTGTAATAGAATCTTGTTCTTTTGGTCCTAATCCAGATTTCATGTGACAGCTTGAACATTGGGACAACAGTAAATTGAGAGTCCCCAAAAAAAATCTTGATAAAGTACTGACTGCTTTGTCAACTCGCAATGTGCCTTGTTGACTTAATCAAACTATTAATGCACCACTGTGTTTTTCAAGTACGATCAGCAGCATTGGTGTTCTAACATGGTTACATCCTTCAAATTTCAAATGTTATGGCTCCAATGGCTGAAATTCTTCATCCGTATCCAGCACTGCCTAGAAACAAGCTACTCATTTGATTTACGTGTGTTGGATGGATGCATCTAAAAGAAGCAGGTTAGAGAGTGACTTTTGGCAGCTCTCTAGGCAAAATGTTAAAAAGCAGTTTGTAGAAAACGTCATGGAACCTTGGAGTTAATGTCTAAATCTATCAGCCAATTGTAACAAAATGTATAAAATGGAGCATTTAAGAAACTGTGCATCCCTGTTACAAATCTGTTGGATTGGATTTTGTGCAGTCGTTCTGAAATAGGTTTTCACTGTTGTACCCAAGCAACATAGAAAAAAAACGAATTTATAGAAAGTTGTTTAAGATAGAAATAGAAGTTTAGGATATTTCTACCCCTATGTCTTTGGCAATATGTGATGAAAAAAAAGAGTTAAAGCCTGAGAAAGTGAGGATGCAGTTACCAAGGTTACAGACAACCGCAGCCACCATTGTGACACCTACGACAATACAGTGACACAGAAATAACTGAACACTAGGAGAGAAACCGCTGAAGAAATAGGGAAAGATGAGAAAAGAGATTAAAGACAGGAGGACAGACAGAAGTGGTGATCCCGCAGGGAGAGCAGAGCGAGATTAAACGGAATCATTCATGAGTCCTACATATTTCTCTCACAATCAAAACAAATTGTGGCCAAAACAGGCAATCTCTAATGCAACAGCATCTAAAATATACAGTCAGAGCAGTGTTTCAATAAGATCAAACACAGCCAACCTCTAATGCTACAAGGTCAAAGAATGCATAATGGAGTGAGTTTCTGGGAGTATCAGGCTTGTGATGTTAGTCTTTCTGCATAAACCTAAAGATACCTTTTTAATTAGGTATGGCAAAAAGTCACATCATCAACTGTTTAACCCAAATGTGGTGCAGAACATTTGTCACTTCTTAGCATTGGGATTTTAATCAGGGGCTTTATTTTTTAGAAAGGAGCTTAAGCACTACACTGATTCTGTCAATTTTATTTGACGCAGTTGTGATGTGCATAAAGTAGAGATCTCCAAGCAAACAGCAGCTCTAATTTGTAGGCTTAAAATGACTGAAAATCAAACTTTTGCTGTGTCTTTGAGTCAAACTACATCAGTGCGCAGGAATAGCACGATCTTGAGTTCACAGTTCCTCTGGGGGGAAAAATTACTTAAATATTGATACACACAGACTATCCAATATGTCACCTCTGATCAAAAATGTCTGAAGATCCTGGTTAAGTCAATTATTGTCTAGCCAATATTTTATATCTAGAAAGACACCAACTGCACTCCTTGGACAACAGAGGCTAGACTTGTACATTTAGAAGAAAGCTAACACAAGCCACGAGTTCTCTGGTTGCATGTCAGTGATATTCATCTAATGGCTAAAGGAAAGACATCACCCTAAGGTGCAATGAAGTCCCTCATCACCAATGGTATGGATATCATATGCCAGCCTAGGTTCAACCATTTCACAGCCCTTAGATTTTAGGAACTGGTTAAAATTGTCCATTTAATGTGGAAAATTAAATCAACAAACTGTTTACATTTTCAAAGAACAAAAATTTCCAGCAGCATAGCATGACTGCTTTAGGACTGCTGATAGTAGTTGGCAACTAACATTGACATAGAGACCAACAACATTGTACGCAAACGTTCGGGTCTGAGAAAGCGAGCACACTCTGGGTTTGATTAGAGAGGCTTCAAATCTTGCTTAAACACAGAGGCTGTTCACAGAAACTCCTGTACAGACAAAAAAAAAAAAAGAAAAAGAAAATAATCAAATACAGATATACAATCACTCCCTGGAGACCAAAGCAAGGATTAACTACAGGCCTCCAGACAGGACACATTTACTGAAAAGTGGTGGGACGTTGCGAAATGACAAAGGACAGGCTAAAAATATCAGCAAAGAGAGCAAACAGCCTGACAAGCTGGCTCTGACATCATTTAATAACCTGCAGCTAAAATGTTTAACTTTAAACCGAAGAATAACTTTAGATGCAGGGTAATTGTTGGTCGAGATTGCTAGATTGCTAACCTGTTTAAAAAAACATTTTATCCATATATGTGTTACCTATTTGAGGAAGACCCACGTCACTCTCTCAAGAGACAGATCCCAACACTTAATATTTTAAGTGAGTTGTGTGTCTATCTTGTTTATCTGGTGGGATATTATCCAAAAGAAAACTTTTATGGAGTTCATCCTATTCAAAAAGCTCAATCCATCTCATCTATCTATTAATTTACAACTAAGATCCTAAATTTAAAGAGAAAAAAACCATTTAATTCTGATGTTAAACTAATAACTTTCCAAATAGATGCTGTTTTCAGCGTTGCCTGTTTTGTGGATAATTTCCCATGCACCTCCTAACCTCTTGATGCTACATGACATATGATCTGAAAGCTCTCACTGCTCTGTCTACTCCAACAACTGTATTTTACATTAAGCTGGGGTGGAATCTATTGATTGTAACACACTTCAAATACTCAATGGGTGTGTGCTGTTATTCTGTACCTCTGAGCCTGTCAGTTTGAAAGTTATTTAGGTTATTTTTACTTTGTTCCTGTTGAAACGCAAAGACTATAGGGTTATATTTAGCAAGACTGACACATTTAAAATGTTAAACATTCTGATTTATAAACTGTTAAAATAGCTGCCCCTTGAGTAAGCCGGTATTGTCCAAAAATATTGTTCTTTCTCTTAAAACGGCTGGAAAAGCGGGCCAGGAAAATGTCATGTCCTGGCTTCTTGTTTCAGCTCTGAAAACATCCAAATATGTCAGGGACAGTTGAAAAACATTCTGTTTTAAGAAAAGCCCAAACATTTTTAATAGAGGTAGCACATCAAAATGTGTAAACCAAAGTGTTTGCTTAAGATTTTCAGTCGAGGTTCTTTCACTGGTGCGTCAACTCTAAACAAAAAGCAAAAGCTAGAATGGGATAGTTTAAACAAATGACAGACATCTCTAAGTTTTAGTCTGTGAGACAGACACCATGTCTAGTTTTAAAACTAAGCAGGAAACATTCTATTTGTATTGGAAGTTCAGAGGGAGGAAGAGGTAAAGAAGACGTCCCAATCCCACGGGGAGGGGATTTCAAGAAAGACAAGGATTCATACAAAGAGGGTTCGTCTTGGCTCTACGTTTCCTTTGTACTTTAAAGGGTTAGGCCCTGACCCTTTTAATCCTGAGTTATCTATACAGTTATGCCGCTATTTGCAGACTTAGGCTTTTGTTTTTGTTTTTTGTGGGCTTGGCTTTTTTTGTGTTTCTATCTTCTCAAGCCCCCACTCTGTCAAGGAAGATGGCCACACGGAAGGAGGAGTTTTGAGCCAAATAAGACACAATGCAAGCTACCATATACTGTCACTGCATGGACAGTGAAAGTCAATTGCTCAATAAAGTCTGAAGGGTTTCCTTGGATTAAAAACTTTCTGAACTAATTTAAATAATAAATAGAATCTGATGCACTGTTTTGTAATTAGTATAAATTGGAATGTGTGTGAGATTGGACTTAAATCATTTCTCTTCTTAAGTGCCTGAGATGATGCGTCGTAAACTAATGTCATATTAATAAACTGAATTGAACTGGGTTTAATAAATTACTCAATTTAAAAATGTTGTACCTGTTGTACCTGGTGGTGTCACTGTGTTTTGACTAAAATGCAAAAGTAGTCTTGTAAACTTTGACCAAACAGAGTTCTCCTTGCTGCCTGTTTTACAAAGGGGTAAAACATAGCAAATTACAAGCCAGCAGTAAAACAGTGCAATTAAACTGCTGCTACATCCCTGGTGTTTTCCCAGCTATAGACCCAAAAGTTAACATGTTGACTTAACAGTATGTGTTCTGCGAATGCTTTAGAGTTAAAAAGCAATACATTCAAGTAAGAAAATTATCCCTGTAGGTCAGGTACCCCTGCATGCCAGTCATTTTAAAACTTAATGTTTGAGCCAAGGCAGGTTAGAAGGTACTTTTGAACAAATATCATGAACAGAGAGCAGCTGACAATCATACTTACGCTTGTTTTACAAAGCCCAAGATTTGCTCCTTGCTTCTATTTTCTTACAGAAAGACATTCATGTTTTTCCCACACAGGGGGCATGAGAGCACGATTAATATACATGATTGCACCCTAACTGGAATATGGCTTGAAATTCACATCCCATAAAGCCTTCTGTCGACATCTTATATTTTTCTGGATTAAAATGCAACTGCATGCAAACAGAAATTCACATTCATATGTGCTAATTTACCAGCAAATTGCAAGATATAGTGCATAACAAACTGTTCGGAGATGTGATGAATTGACTGTGTGTCTTTCAGAGCGAGCGCAGATGATTGCTCCTTTCAATATGCTTAGAAATAAATAATAACAACTACCAAAACTAAATGCCTTCTTAAACTAACGTAATACTTGCAACAACTAAAAAAACACAATACAAGAACAAATACAGGGTACGTGTATATGCAATAATATTATATATTAATCTATGCTTTGGCATTGTAGGGATACAAACTAAAGCAAACACATTCAGCTGGTCTTGTGTTAAATGGTTTATTGTGTGATGTCATGTAAAACAAATAAATCTGGGGGATTTAAGTTCCTGTATGTCGCATTGTTTATAATTACGTAGCAGCAACCATCTGGATCTGTACAATGGAAACAGTTTGCTATGCTGAGTCACACACTGCAGTGGTCTAAATATAGCAATATAGTTATTGTAGTCCTGGCATCATAGAAGCAAATCCTCATTATCCTCACAAAATCCTGATCTCAGCAAAAATAAAACAAAACCATAAGAGAACAGAAAACAGTTTTTTTAGATAGGCTAAAGCATAGCAACAAAACACCATGTCATGACTCTAACTTGGCATATTTGTTTTAAAATGTCTAGTAGGTTTAAAAGTCACTGCATATAGTTTTACCACAGAGCTTTTTCCTTAAAGGAAATGTTTGCATGTACGTTTTTGCTATACTATATATTTTTAGGAAAATGACATTCTGAAAAGAACAAAGTAGTCATGCAAAGTTTTGTTCTCTCCTCTGCCACAAATCGAGTCTACATATGTGAGATACATTTATGTCTCGCCGCTCTGGTGGTGGTTTTTGTATTTGCAATGGCATTTTTTCCTCTCTCAGCTCCATGTAATCAGCAAACTCCATTTGAAACATGCAAAGAAAGGTTGACAGTCTAATTGATTTTACCAATGTTTTAAACTGTGCGCACTTAAATAATTTTCATCTCATTGGTCTGATTTAATGTTTTATGTCCCCGCCACGAGCTGCCGGTGCATGCTGCAGTGTCGTCTTAAGCTCCGTTCAGAAACATTGGTGCAATAATTCCTGTGAAACAGCAACGTGCTCAGCATAAGTAAAATTAATTTACATAAACTTTACAAAACAAAAAGTCCGCTTATAATTTTTGTACATTCTTTCCGTATCTTAAAGATAACCTAATTATTACCACGTTGCTTTATAATACAAGGTATGATAAATCCTGCTATATAGTTATTTTTCTCTGCATTACCTGAAACAGATCTGCTTTTCACTGAATTAAAGGTCAACAGCAGCAACATTGGTTCTCACGCCTGGCTGATGGCTTTTAACGCTGCGGATTAACACCAAAATCTCTTTCGCTTACAGCACACACAAAACAACACACGTACACACACAAGCGCACACTTCAACATACTCAATCAATGGGTACATGCGACAGTATTTTTGCAATAAAAGGAAATGCCCTTAGACTGTCACGGCAAAAAAAACAAGAAAACAGAACTTGATGCAACAGAAGACACGTCACAACAATATCATCAAACCTCACTCGCACATATACAACTGCTAATTTCCACATGCGTGGTACTCCTGGAGCATGCCTCTTGTCTGATTAAAGAGGATTGGCACCACAACTAGCTACAATTCACTCAGCTCAACTTCCCATACAGATTAAAAGAGTGTTTGTGTTCGTGTCTTTTAAGGACCCACAGCTCCTGATAGGCCCAAAGCCTAGGC
>JAVLVB010000557.1:7190478-7201497 GCA_032876305.1 Orestias chungarensis | reverse complement strand
TTGTGTGTGTGTGTGTGTGTGTGTGTGTGTGTGTGTGTGTGTGTGTGTGTGTGTGTGTGTGTGTGTGTGTGTGTGTGTGTGTGTGTATGTGCTTTTCCAACAGAGCACAGCTTGTGTCATCGACCTCAGGGACAATGCTGCTCTGTGAATTAAGGAAATGTCCACACAGGGCTGCCAGGGACAGAGTTGGGAATTGAGCGACAGAAAAGGCTAAAGGACGAAACATGAGATGGGATTCGATGGGAAAAAACACGTTGGGAATAAGGAGACCAATAGCATGCAGGGAAAAGAGAGGGAAAAAAGGAGAACAGCACTTGTTGGAGGGGAAAGGTAGTGATAGAAATTGCATAGAGGCGGAAAAAGGGAGGGAAATAGATGCACTCTGTTGCAGAGGCCTAATTAGACACAATGATGGTGTTTGGTAACCCCCTTCCAAAACAAGAGACCTATCAGCAATGGCCTACTTACAGAGGAAGAGAGGTGAGAAACAAAAACTCAGAAAGAACCATAGAAGTTATGTAAGAAAAGCTAATTTATGTGCTAATTTAATAAGTTTAAAAAAATAACTAATTAGATTGGAGAAAAGAGTGAAAAAAAGGAACAAAAAATGTATTTTAGTCAGTCAAATTGTGTAAACTGTGAGGAACTGTAAAATCTCTTTTAAAATTTCTAGTTAACACTAAAGGACAACTAGGTATGGGTTGATGCAAAATCAACTGTTTTATATCGTGTCATAATATCATTCCCTCATCAAAAACAAATGCAGAGTTTTGCTCTGACTCCTTAATGCATCTTTGACTAATCCTTGAACCGTTCACATGCCGGCTATTTGGGGGTGTTTAAATGCTTGCTCCTATTTACCCGAAACTCCCCCAGCGAAGCTCCCACGCCACATTGGGCCCCTGGCCTGCACCTCCCCTACAGAGCTCCACCAGAGTAGTGACAGTAAAGATGGATAAACACTGTGCAACAATATCCTGAGTTGCCATCTTCCAACAATTATGTAAAATATTTGTACCGCAAAATACAACGCTCCTAGGAATCCCTTTCAACTACATCCATGGACAGCATGGTGAAGCAGTGTTTTGATGATGTGCTGAAAGCGGAGTTTTAAAAAGCATAGGAGACTTTAAGATGTTGTATAAGTCTGTTTGTTGACTTTTGACAGGGTTTGATTTCAAATAATCTATTCAGCTATTTGTTTGATATTTGCGAATGTATACATATACTATATAAATCTAAACTTTGAAATAATATTTGGCTATGAAGTTGATTAATTTGTAAAACTTTAGGATTCATACAACATTTCCTTCTGGTTGTTTATTATAATGTACTCGTTTAACCGTGACCCAGGACTAACCCTCACTGTATCCAAGTTCTGTAAGCTAGATTATGGAACCCTGCTTCGAGCAGTTGTGTTGCGACATCAGCTGGGTAAAATCAAAATTGGCTGTTGACCGTGAAAGGCATACAATCTGTGAAAGTCAATTAAGCCATCTTCATCTGATTTCTCCTCTCCTCTTGGCAACAACATGGCTATTTTTTTCTCTGCCACCACTTCCGTCCCTTTTTTCTCACACACTCGCACGCTCTCTTCCTCTCTTCACTGTTGCCAGGCAACCGTGCCGTTAAATGTGATTCAGCTTGACTGTGATTGGGTGAAGGTGTGGTGGATCCGTGCCTGATGCAGGGAGAAGAAAATGGGAGATACATGCATCACACACCAGACCTCCAAATATCAAGTCTTCGTGGTTCTAGCTCACATCTGCTTGTTGTGCTTTGAAGAAACCATTTTCTTCTGAGCAAACATGTAAGATGTGAGGATGTGGTGGTTGGGGAGCGGAGGCTGGTATCTCTGTGAAGTAGCGGATGGTGAATGAAGGGGCTGAATAAGGGAAATTTCTCATACAGTCAGAATCTTGCTTGTATATTTACATTTCTGTCTCCACATCAAGATAGCAACATTTTTCCACCCAAGCAAGTCAGTCAACACCGCCTTTATTCTCTGCCCCAAATAAACCATGGAAAAACACAGAAGTATATGTTAAACAAATGAATCATGTATGTTATTGGCTTGCAAAACCATTTTCAAACTTTTCTCTGTTACAGCAACTAACCTATCGTGTCAAAAGCAGAGGGTGACCAGCCATGCCATGCTAGCCATTAGCCTGTCTAATATTATTGCCTGCCTATTCATGCTAATGCATACCAAAGGGAGTAAGCAATCCAGCAAGTGACCAGTCTAGGCATGCTTGTCAGAAGGCTCTCCAATGCTCAGGTTCTGACCAAAACCAGGAAATATGACCACATTAGTCCAGTGTCCAAGTCTTTGCTCTGGCTTGCTGTCACTCAAAGACTTTAAAACAGCCTTGCTTGTGTACAAGTCTCTTCATGGTTTAGCCCCAAACTACATATCTGACATGGTAGAGCCATTTGAACCAGCCCGGACTCTGAGAACCTCAGGTAGTGGCCTCCTGCTGATGCCCAGAGTCAGGACCAAACAAGGGGAGGCTTCAATACAGCTTCATGCTCCTAAATTCTGGAACAGTCTTCCTGAAGAGGTGAAACAGGTTTCAACACAGCCGTTGTTTAAATCCAGGCTGAAAACAGCCTTGCTTAACTGTGCATAAGCAACTGAGAATATATTACTATTATTATTATTTTCTTTATTTTTTTTATTCAAAGTTGATTTTATTGTTCCATTTTCTGCTCTTTTTTTCCTATGTAAAGCACTTTGAATTGTCTTGTACACGAAAATTTGCTATACAAGTAAAGTTGCCTTGCCTTGCCTTGCCAATGTTAACTCAAGTGAGTTGTCTCCTCATTTGCCAGGGCTGGCAAAGAGAACATAGCCCTTGCTAAGTAGGCAAAAGTCCCAATTTTGTCCCATGCACCAGCTAATTTGCATCATATTAAATAATCCTTCACTGTGCATTGTTATCAGTGAAGTGTGAACACTGTGATATTCACCATTTCTTGATACACGTTGTGATTCTGTATTTTCGAAAACCGAATCTGTTCCTCATCACAGTGTTTTAAATGTGCTATGTACAGCAGTTCCATACGTCAGTAGGCTGTTTCACCATTAATTAACTGTTTCGAAATGTAATTTCTACCTTCATAAAGGGACTGTTAACACTTGTAAATGTGGCCAATGCTTCTGGCACACTGTTTGTCACACCAGTAGTCACACCGATAGTATTAGTGGTTGCGTTTCTCCAAATCAAAAACACATTGCCAATAAACTTCTCTGCTTCCTGCCCTTGACTCTCTTCCTTTGGCTTCAATCAAGATTTTACAAAACTGCTAGAAGTGACATTTCCAGCCTGTTCTTTCTCCAAACCTTGGATTGCTTATGTCTCGTTTTGCAAAAACCAGCCACCACAATAATTTTCATCAGCAGTTGGAGATCAGCTTCCGTCATAATGCATGAAGAACGACAGAGGTTTGTCTTTGTGCATGAGTGCATACAGACATGAGCCTGTGTGCATTAATAAGATTTATGATGCTCATAATGAAAGCTTGTATCTGATGCAGGCAGACAGCCGGGCAATCAAACCACCAGGCATTCTGTACCATGAGATAATCATCTGCATCAGTGTGGAGTTCCACACAAACAGAAATACACAAAAGTGCAAGGACATACGTTGGTGCTTCTTTGCTCTGTATATGGTTAAAAGTGCACCATGGAAATCTGTGGACTGGTTCATGTATTTGCTTTTGCTACTGCAAAATAAGTGTTAAGGGTCTGACACAGAGGGGGTTTCAGCGACTGTTGAGTCCCTAAAACCCTCGCTGATTGGTAGTTGTACCATCCAACGGCATCAAAAGTTTAACTTTTTTTTTTTTTTTTTTGTGTTGTTGTACCTTGACATCATGCGGATGTCTACATTTACAAGCTCGAAATTTCATATGCACTGCTTTCGCCAGTCGCTTGTCTCATAGAGTTAAAGTAATTGTTGCTTCATTGTTCAGGTTCCATGGAAAATGTATATACAAGGAGCAACAACAAACATCATCTCCCCGTAATTTGTGCCCATAACAAAAACGAACAAAATAGTCCATGGATAAAAATCTATCAATCCGAAAAATATAATAGCAAGCTACTAGCATTAGAGTAATACACACACTCCCATAACCCAGTAGTGTGTATCTGTGAAAAATGGAAACTGGAGATCCCCAGTGTCAAAGTGTTAATTTGCTCCTAATGTGGGGGTTAATGATAAGCTAAGAATCTGGGGGTGTATCTGTACAAAACATAAAATAAATACATAATTTAATATCCAACTAACCAAACATTATCATTGTGAATAGGCAGCAGAGGACAGCCAAGGTCAGTGAAGACAATTTGAGCAAGTAATTCCTACACTAGAGAAGTGCCTCAAACAGATACCAGGATAAACATCTTCTTTACAGAAGAGCACTACCAATGTACTGATTGACATTTATAGGAATAAACAAATCCAATAGAACTGCACCTAATACGGCTATTAAAAGGTTTGGTATCTTAACAGGGATATGTGGAATTTAGAGAGTGGTTGTATGAAAACTAAAGAGGAAGAGGGTGGTCTCATAAGCTCACAGATCGAATCAGTGAAAGAATGCAAGAAAATGTTCCAGTGAATGTATTAAAACATTTGACTATCTGTTATAAACAACAAAGTATTTCTTGATGTTCCAGATTAGTTTCAGTTTTGTTGTGTTTTGTTTTCCCATGAAATGGAAAGGAGAGATGTGCATAGTTCATCTAATATTGGCCTCCACTTCACCCCACAGCAGGGAATTTGCAAACACTTGCATACTTCCTCCCGCTGGATTTCACAAACTTGTTAAATCTTCCTCTAACGTACACACACACCATCACAAGCAGAACAGCAGCTCCTCTCCTCCAGGCTTTCTTTGTTGAATTTTTCAGCTTGAGATCTATATATAAGCCAATATTCAGACTTGTAACATAGAAATCCTACAATCCTACAAGGTGTATTTTTATAGTTTTTTTTTTACATTTTTCAATTACACCATTTGAAACACGTCCTGTAATTTCTTTCCTCTGTTCCTAATGCTTTTGCTTATTTGTTCTTCTCCATATCCTTATCTTATTACTGTTAACACAATAAGCACTTTTCTGGGAAAGTTTTCTGAGCAATTCCCAAAGTGCCTGATTTTTAACCCTTCTAACACTGCTTGTTAGATTGGTCAAATTAATGTATACATATAAGCCCCAAATAACATATAATGTTAGATGGTTAATATTGATTAATAAGTTACAATTTATCAGAGAGGGAAATTAAATGCAGCTGTAATTTGTCACTTTGTTGTTGTAGATGCTGATGTCTGTGGATGGAAATAATTTCCTGTAGTGGTCTGTAATACGGCAGTTCTGAAGAAGCGTCCCACTGTAGACACCTTTTTATTGCACATTAGTCTCATGAGGAATAGGGTTAGTTTCCAAGTCAGATTCCGACTCATCAGCAAAGATATATTACCAAATGATAGTGTTAATTTTCAAAAACCTGTTCCAGTTTAATAAGAAATCCCAGTCAAGATTTTTTTCATTCGCAATTGAAAAGATGTGTTGTGTGTTACAGCTCTCAGTCGTAACATCGACAGCAAATAAAACAAATATGTTCCTCCATGGGATAGAGTACATTGGATTTACTAGTCAGGCTCAAATCTTTAAGTGTTTCCAAGACATTTTCCTAATTTAAAAATATACTCAATCAAACAGCATCCACACGCTATTATAGCGAGGTTTATTGTTATCTTATCCCTTAGATCATTGCCCATTCTATCACATTACAGTTAAAAATTATTAATGGTTTTAATTGTTTAGGAAACTGGCTTTTAATGTGTGCACCATTGACTACTAGAACAGTTATCAACCTTAGGAAACCAATAACTGTTCCTATTAAGAAAGAGCTCAATCCACACACACAAGCCAACCAAACTGGCATCCACTCACACCTCCCTGGTGATTCTTCATCATCCACAGCATAAGACTTTAGACATTTACCTTCTACTCTACACTCCCTGCTCACAAACTACCATCTCTGTTGTAAAAAAGAACAATCAAACTTAATTTTAAAGACTTAGTTTCTCCTGGGAGTTTCTTACATGTGGGTCAGAAGCTTAAACAAAACAAACTTATGTTGCATAATCGTGAAATATAAGGAAAACGCCTGGCCTTGATAATGTTTTACAAATAAAAACCAAGCATACATGTATGCATTCACTTTATTTTGGAACCTGTGAAATAAGGCTAATGAAACCCTTTGCTTCTTAAAGTTCCCTTTGTAATATAGCCTTTTTTAATCTAATCCACTTAAGCTAGACAGGAGCTAAACTGACAAAGCAGTAAAAATGTCGATAGTGGGAAGCTGGGGAGGTAAAAGACTAAGGTTGTAGAGCATTTTGACAAAACTGCTGTTCACTCCAAAATCAGTTCTTTATGGTGCAGCAAGAAGAAAACCATAAGAAGTGCCCTATACAATTCTCTAAAGGCAATGTGAAAGAAAGTACTAATTTAGGCGATTCAGTTAACTGTCTTACTACATTCAGAAATGCTAGCACAAAGTTTTGGCTTGGCTTTGGTCTACCTTTTTGTCTCAACTGTCAATCTAGCTGACAAAAAAAAAAAAAAACTTTACTGATAGATAGCTATCCTCTGTGTTTTGTTGCCGCTTTATGAAGGATTGCAACAAAACACAGCATTGTATTTTCAGAGCCACATATATAAAGATTCTGCATATGTAACTTTGTGTTTATTTAATACAAGCACCTGCAATTTAAGAAAACTTTCAGCAATGATCTTGAGTACTGATCGTTTATGACAAATGCATTAACCCTTTTAATTTTCAATCAATCTTTTTTTTTCTTCTTTTTTTTTCTACAATATATGGTTAACATGGAATGATATATGACTTCTAATTTTTTACAATCCACATCAATCCAATGTTTTAATGGGCTTAAGATATTGAATGCAAAAACAATTGGTTGTGAAACAAATTCATAAGTAACATCAATTCTGAACACCAAGCTTCTGAACAAGAAGCTAATTTCAAACGATTTTCTTGTGATAGCTAAAGGGAATCTAGCCAAGCAAATCTGACAGTACAAAAGCAAAATGCAGGATCGTCAGTATGGTTTGAGCTTATATCAGACCCACTGTAATAAGCCACCCATTAATGCAACTGGAAGACAGGGCTTATTATTATTAATGCTGTCTTTTGCTTCCTTGCGTTAAGCACATCCATCACAGGGCATCATGCAGTGAAAAAAGAGCAATCATAGACGTACTGTATCACATGGAATGACTCAGGAGCACAGAAAATACAACGACCCTATGGTGAGCAGTATGTGTCAGTAGAACTGCATCATTTGCGTTATATTTTTATGTGTATTTGCAGCAATGGAAGCCTATTTGGTCTGAGCTGACAAAGCTTAAAGACTTCCTGTCTGGCCAATAAAAACAG
This sequence comes from Orestias chungarensis, assembly GCA_032876305.1. Classification (NCBI taxonomy): domain Eukaryota; kingdom Metazoa; phylum Chordata; class Actinopteri; order Cyprinodontiformes; family Cyprinodontidae; genus Orestias; species Orestias chungarensis. Next base: position 7,194,025 of record JAVLVB010000557.1, on the reverse strand, counting down.
CATAAGCCTCTTCCTGTGTCCTCAATTGAAGGAGCCCACCTAGTGTGGTATACAACGACACACACACACACACACACACACACACACACACACACACACACACACACACACACACACACGCACTTATCTTTATTGCACATGCTGTATCACATCTGCATCCAATAAGCAACAGAAGCAGAAGGATTTCCTAGTGTTACATCCTAATAGAATACTGAACATGTCAACAAAACCAAACTAAAAGCAAACAATTTTTAAAATGGAAAGGTTTAGATTCTTTTAAAGTTCAGTTAAGGTTATGGCAAGTTTGGACTCTTATGTACAGTATGTCTTGTTGGTAAAGGTTGCTAAAAGATGACAAGGTAATTTAAGACAATTGCTTGTTTCCAATATTGTGTCCGAAGTGAATGGCTACCATTTGTTACAACAGGACCAACTAACGTCCTATAGTCTTTTTTCTAAGACAGGAATGAGCAAGTTTGTTGGGGAAGAACATGACTGATCTGAATAGAGTCTTGAATGTACACACAGCCAAGACATGTCTAACACTGGTTATATCGTGAGAAAGGTATGTCTCCTGATCAGGTTCACAATTTACATCTGAACCTTACTCTGTAAGGCTGAAACCAGCTAACTTACTCAGAAACTTCATTTAGATATTTTGCATCTAATATCCAGTTAAGATAACAGAATAACAGAACTCTTTCATATGAGACACAGTCTATTTGCAAGTACTTCAGAGATCAAGCTCCTTTGAGGATTCTCACCTAAAAAATAACCATTGTTTTCCTATCATAACACATGTATTGTTATGGTTTTGAAAGATGTTCTTCTTTAACAAACAAATCCTACCTCTGGTGTTGGTAGCCATGTCTGCCACTTTCTGAAAGGCATCCAGGAAGGCCACAGCAGCCAGAACAGTGGTTCTGAAAGAATACGAAACACTTTTATTAGATTTCAAGATTAAATAACAGTATATTTACTTTACTATGTGCTTATATACTGCATCACTAAATTTGTAATAAAATACAGTGAAGTAATTAGCTTTAATCTTACAAAGTGTGAAGATTTTAAGGGAATATAACTACTTTTATAAGGCGTTGTGGTTTCATTTAACGAATTTTCTAAGTCAATCATTGTTTTTCTATTCAATTTCTTCAGAGCTTACCGGAGCTGGGAATGAAGCTTGGTGGCCTTGGCGCTGAAGTCCTCCCACACAGGATAGGAGCACTGGTAACACAAACACATTCAGATTACTACTAAAAAATTGTTAATGAGAATTATCTTCACTTAATTTTTTGCCTGAATGATTTAATTGCAGAGACAGACACAATAAAAAAATTAAAATGTTCAGCTACAATGGGATTTTTTTTCCGACAGAAATTAAATGCTGAACTTAAGACCCTGAAACAGCAAAAGACAACATCATTTTCTCTGGAATGCAGTGTTTGCTATTACCAAACGTCATTTCGTATTTATCTTTCTGTCTGCCAACTATCGAAGGTAAAATGTTAAGTTCCTATCATTATTGCATAGGTAACAACCCAATATACTTCTGACAACGTGCATTTTTAACCCATGCCAGGCCCAGAAATGCCAAAAAATGCTAATGAAGAGACACAATTTAGCTCATTTTCCTATGTTTTTCGAGTCATAAGTAAAGGCATACTTAACGTTGTAATTGTGAACCATTTATCCTAGAAAAGGAAAGTTTGCCGATATTTGAAAACAAACAAAAAAAGACAGTTACATTTCAAAGTGGACAGAATATCAACTAAATACCTAAGGTTATACATGGTACATTTAAAATTCCTTAACCAAGCAAATCGTTACAGAGTTCAGTCTGAAAAACTTTCTGTTTCAGTCATAAATCCTTGTGTTGACAAGTCAAACCTATGCCTGAGGGTCATTATCACTTCCTTTTTAGTACATCACAGTAAAGCTGGAGTTCGTTTGAGTGTCACCACAAATATCTCAATGCTAGTGAAATGTTAGAGCCATATTATTTAAAAGTAGTCATAGAGAGCTGGAAACTGGCAAAGCAGTGATTTTAGGAATTTTGGCCTTTTTTTTTTAACCCCTCTCATTTTACAGCTGCTTCAAATGTTAACAGTTTTTCATGGCAAATTTGAATAAACTGTTTAAAAAAGGAACAAAGCTGAATATTAGTTGAGTGTCTGAATAGTAATCCCATCAAAGAAAAATAAAATATTTGTAGAAAAATAAGGACACTTGCTACTGGTAATGTGCAAGTCATTATACAATTGCTGCTTAATGAAGGATCCATCCATCCATCCATCTTCTTTCCACTTATCCGGAGTCGGGTCGCGGGGGCAGCAACCCCAGCAGGGAAACCCAGACTTCCCTCTCCCCGGCCACATCCACCAGCTCCTCCGGGAGGATCCTGAGGCGCTCCAAGGAGAGCCGGGATACATAGTCCCTCCAGCGCATCCTGGGTCTACCCCGGGGTCTCCTCCAGGGGGGACATGCCGGGAATACCTCACCAGGGAGGGGGCATCCTGACCACATGCCAGAGCCACCTCAGCTGGCTCCTCTCGATGCGGAGGAGCAGCGGCTGTACTTTGAGGCCATCTCGGATGACTGAGCTTCTAACCCTATCTCTAAGGGAGAGCCCGGCCACCCTGCAGAGGAAACTTATTTCCACCGCTTGTATCCGCGGTGTTGTTCTTTCGGTCATGACCCACAGCTCATGAGCATAGGTGAGGGTGGGAACGTAGATCGACCAGTAAATCGAGAGCTTTGCCTTTTGGGTCAGCTCCCTCTTCCACAGGACGGACCGGTGGAGCGTCCGCATTACTGCAGACGCCGCACCAATCCGCCTGTCGACCTCCCAATCCATCCTTCCCTCACTCGTGAACAAGACCCAGAGATACTTAAACTCCTCCACCTGGCGCAGGACCTCGTTTCCGACCCTAAGAGGGCACTCCACCCTTTTCTGGCTGAGGACCATTGTCTCAGATTTAGAGGTGCTAATTTGCATCCCGACCGTTTCAAACTCAGTTGCGAATCGCTCCAATGAGAGCTGGAGATCCTGGCCCGATGAAGCCAACAGAACCACATCATCTGCAAAGAGCGAAGACGCAACCCAAACCAGTCCAATAACAAACGACCATTCAGGTTCAGTCAGGGGAGCCGTTCCTCCCAATCACGCCCCACCAGGTCACACTGTCGCAGCCCATGTGAGCGTTGAAGTTCCCCAGCAGAACAAGTGAATCATCGGTAGGGGCATTATCTAACACCCATCCAGTGTCTCCAAAAAGGGTGGGTACTCTGAACTACTGTTAGGTGCATAAGCACAAACAGCAGTCAGGACCCATCCCCCCACCCGGAGGCGAAGGCAGGCTACCCTTTCGTTCACCTTGGTAAACCCCAATGTACAGTCACAGAGTCGGGATCAATGAGTATGCCCACTGCGGCCCGGCGCCTCTCACCGTGAGCAACTCCAGAGTGGAAGAGGGTCCAGCCCTTCTTGAGGATACTGGTTCCAGAACCCAGGCTGTGCGTAGAAGTGAGTCCGACTATATCTAGT
>JAVLVB010000557.1:7174228-7187423 GCA_032876305.1 Orestias chungarensis | reverse complement strand
GCTCCCCTCAGGCAGGAGGCTGCGGAGCATCAAGTGTAGAACAACCCGTCTCAGAAACAGCTTCATTCCTGAAGCTGTTAGACTCTTGAACTCATCCTGAACAAACCACTGCACGGACTACAATACCAGCACTTTAATACCGCAATACCGTATATTCCTATTTTATTTATTTTACTTACTTTACTTCGATTTTATTTATCTTAATTTTATTTTATTTTTTAACTTATTTTATCTATTTTAATATTAGCTCTTGGGTGGAATAGTACCGTGAGTACATAATTTCGTTCCACTTCATGTACCATCATGTTTGTTGAAATGACAATAAAGAATCCTTGAATCCTTGAATCCTTGAATCAACACTTAACATCCAAGAAGAAGGCCTTTTTTGGCTAAACCCGTCAATGAGCCTAAAATTAAAATAGCAGGAAAATAAAAGGTAAATGCTATATTGAGAGATGGGTGCACTGGGTACCGCAGTCCAAAAACTTCACTGCTCATTCAATTGAATTCTCTAAACGCCCGTATGTGTGAGTGTGTTGCCGGTGACGGATTGGTAATCTGTTCACCCAACGACTATTAGAGTTCAGCACCAGCCCCCCAAGACTTTTTTGGAAAAGCCAGTATAGACAATAGATGGGTGGATTCATTTTCAATTTTGTTATTACTGATGCTTGACTCTGACGTGGGAAGAGATATATTCTAGAAAGCTTGAGCTTTAAACCTGCATTTAGTTAAAGTTTAGTTATACAATCTGGTTTAAATCAAGTGCTATTAGGTAAACTGGAATTTTGAAACCCCAGTATCTACTTATGTTTATCAATGTGCCTTTTTTTTTCCTTTCTCCTCCCTATGCACTCTACCATACTAAAATCCTTCACTTCATCCCGCAATGACTTTAGGCTCTAGCGTACTGTCGACAGTCCTCTGGCCTAGTTCTCATACCATCAGCCCGCTTAGTCTGGCCAACCTTCTATTGAAAGCCCCACTCCACCACTCACTACAGTGAACGAAAAGCTTACTGTCTCCTCTCATTCTTTTGTTCCCTTTGTTTCCCCCCACAGCAAGACAGAAAAACAGAGGAAATCCAGCAAGAGAGACAGAGGGAGAGGGGGGAAAGGTGGAGCCAGGCAGAGAGGGATGTAGGGATTAGCTCTTTTTTTGTCAAATAACCGAGCCAATTCATACATTTAAAGAGATTTAAGAGAATCCAACAATAGAGGCTAATTTCAAAGTGTTTCATAAGCATTATGGACTGCATGGGAATTATGGCGAAAAGGATGAAAATTGTTTTCAGTTTGGCAATTGCTATGGACATCACAAAATTTTAAAATTATTAGAACTGCCTAATTTCTAATTATTACAGCACTGAATATTCATTAATATGCATACATGTGCACAAAGGAAAACATCTTAGGACTAATGCAGAATATCTACAGTATTTCTTTTTTCCGCTCGTGGGGATACCTCAACTTACGAGCTACATTTTCTTATTAATATTTTAAATATATGTTATGAAAAATTTCACAAACAGACTTTAGGTTCTATTACTTTAGGAGTTGTTAAGAAAAAAAGACATTTGACATTTTTAATAAATATACAAAATAAGTAACTAGACTTCCCAACATTCAGATTATGCTATTGCAATAAAAAATTGGATATTTTACATACTGTTACCACAATAACAAAAAGTAAGGAGAATGGTGTTTTTGGTGTCAAATTTAAACAGGATTGTATCTGAATTTCTTTTGTTTATAACAAATGAAGCTCTTCTCCAACTACAGAAGCTGGACATGTATTTTAAAAATACAAAAAAAACATTACAAAACTGAAATGTTAATAGGAGAGCGAGGCTCCCTTGCTGCATAATTGATGAAGTGCAGCCGTTAATTTCACCTAAACAGTGAAATGAGGAAAAAGGAAACCATCTGTGTGCTGCTGTATACCTTTGCTGCAAGGTAACAGCTCATAGATGCTCTATCAGTGAAACATCTGGACTGTTTGCCGGATGTTGTGGAACAACAAAACAAATGAATGTCATTTAATACTTATCGGCAATCTCATTAGCTGAATGAGCTATCATGGTTCCACATTAAAAGGGTTGCCAGTCGTGGATTGTAGGCTCAGAGCAGCGTTGAGTTTTTTGGACGAACAGCGGGAGTTTGGGAGTCATACACATATATTTGCTTCCTTACTCTCTCAAACCAGATTTTGGAAGTTAACTATTAAGTGTACCTATATAACAATGATGTTGGCCTCGACCAACCAAATTATATGGTGTGATACAGAAAGAAGAGAAAAGGTCACCAGTGGGCTTGTGACAAGAAGGGACAGAAAAGGCAGTGACAGTGAGACAAAAAACTGAATTCATCAGTTTTACATGACCATCCAAAGCCTCAAAAAGTTTTTTTTAGAAATTGGCTAAAATCTCTTGCTTATATGATCGTTAACTCCAGAATGTATAACTCCATGTAAAGTTGTTGTGTTGCTCGTGCAGGCTGACACAAAAATACAATGAAAAAGAACCCTGCTCTTATATACAATAAATCCAAGTAAAGGAAAAAAAACATGGCGTCACCAAAGCATCTCCAAGTGGCATTACCACAATACACTCTTCATGGCCTAAACATGGCAGATCCACATTAAGTTTGAATTTAGTCAAGATGCCATAACTCTCTTAGTACCACCTGAACTGCACCCCTCTAGACCACACATACAAAGTGATTTTCAATGTTCTTTCATGTGTTAAAAGGTTTCCTTAATCTGGCACACCTGAATTCAATACGTAGTTCATTAGCAGCTCTTTTACAAAGCTTACAAAGTGAGGAAGTTATTCAATCATTTGAAACAGCTGCACTTGAGCAGGGATACATCTAAACTGTGAGTTAAGGACTTGAAATTGACACCTCTGATATATACCAAAAGAACATTTGGACAACGTTCAAAACATTTATGCTGCCAAAGAAAAGGATTGCAATGAGACCTACGCATCTATGTAGGTCTCATTCACACCCATTTATTTACCTTTGTATTTGTGTCAAACTGACATTTTAAGCTAATTGCAAGTTAGGCCTTGTTTATTAATTGTTTATTCACCTTGTGATCTTTTTATTATTTTAGTATAATACTTTTTAACTTTTAACTTTTAATTTAAAAGTAACAGCATGTTTAAGGCTCAGGAAAGCACAAAGGTGTACGAGGTCTCCATGTTATGGTTATGTTGCCACCTGCCACCATGTTCAAGCATGCTCCACCCAAGACCCCAATAAGCTGTGGTCACCATAATAAACTATTGCAACCTTCCAATGGATGTTTCACACAAACCTTCACACTTTGTGATGCTCAACACCAACAATTTTATCATTTAGGAAAGCACTTTTGTAAAAAAAAAAAAAAAACAAGGCTGGGCAAAATGGTAAATGCTGTAAATAAAATTGTACGAAACTACCTAGTAGTTCAGCACACTAACCATTAATAAACCCTGTAGGAATTTAAAACATCCAATATTTAGAGCATGAAGAAATATTTACTTTCTTCTAATTACTTTATTTCTGAGATGAACTTAAGAATATGGATTTTCCACACTTACTGTTTCTGTCAGCCTGCTCATAATGACCAGAGTGTTTTACAGTGAACAGCTGAGTCTGATGAGAATGATCTGACAGGCCCGACAAAGGGCTCACTGACTAAGGCTGCCTTGGCTTACATCCCAAGAAGCTTCAATGCTTGCGAGCCAGTTTTCCCAATTCATTTCTGTGGACTGTAATGAGCCTTGAGTCACTAACGACCTCTGAGATTTTAATGAGCTCTAACGAGAAGGATGCTCCTTCGCATGTCCTATGATTTTGTTGTCCTACTGGCATCTTAGAAGTTAAGCCAACAGGATTCTAAGGTTGTGCTTGTCACTGTAAAATTTTTCAGGACAATACAGCAAGCCTAATTGCAAGCTTAAACATACAAAAGTAACCCATAGTGACACTAAAATGAGGGTATTTTAATATTGGTTTACCTTCTCCTATCCATCGGTGTCACTTAGAATTGGGAAGCATTATAGCTTATACACACAAGATATGTAGTGCTAAGAATAAGAACTGCCAATAGTTGCTGGGGGGGAAAAACATACCTGCCTCACAGGTCCAACGGCAGATATGGAGGAAATCGAAGATTGCTCCCCTATGACCTGGCCATGGCCATGGGACACCCAAGGCCAAAGGACACCCTGCTTCCCAAAAGAGAACCCCCAACATGCCAATAATTCACCAGGGTGAAGTATACCTCAACACCCAAGTGTTGAGGTATACAACCAAGCCCAAGACCCCAAGAACCCACAATCCACAGGGGGACAGACGACCCCCCAAAAACACCATTTGCACAACCCCAGCTCCAAACTCTGCCAAAGATCATTGCTTTAAGCAAAAAATGGTACATTATTCCAGGCACCCGTCTAAACTCATTGTAAAGTAATTGGCCTTTTTTTTTAGTGGAGATCAATTTAGACAATGGGCTGACATCATGTTTAGATCCTGTACACAGGTTCTTAGGGTGCAAAACCACCCCGGATTACCAACCCTCCACCACCATGCCAATTTGTCTAAGTTGTTTGCATAAATATTTTGAGTTTTGGGTTTTTATTCAATGTTTTACTGTGTGACAAACATTGGGACCAAAATTTCTACATATTTCATTGATTAAAAGAAAACACTAGAAGGATGCTTCACAGATCTCAATTTCTTGTATATCTGATCAGATTTGCTGCATGCTGTATATTAACGTTAATGTTAGTGGGTCTTTGATGACTTTAGGCAAGGCACATTAATGTATAAAGCACCATTTAGGAAAAGCATTCCTAAGTGTTTTCCACGTACTAAAAGGTAAGACTTTAAAATGCAAAAACTTTTTAGGTCTTAAAGGGTATTGTTACAGAGACTGTTCCATGGAGAATGTGTATAGAAACTAAAAGCTACCTGCTTTGTTTAGTTGGGATCCTAATAATCTACATGGTTCAAACCTCAAATTTGCAAGAACATGCCTTATTCATATTTAAAATCCATTACTTCACAAACAGGGAGCTTGTTTTAGAAAACAAGCGTGACCATTTTTTGGTCAATGGCCAGGTATAATCTAGCAGCATTTTGGATTACTATTTTCCACACCAATTTGTCTACTTAAGCGCTAATATGCTTTCCTTGTCCTATCCTTTTTGGAGGAAATCCTGATCTATCCAGTCATCATTATTATGCAGTAATTTGTAATCATGCAGCGACACAGAGACATAAGGTTACATGTCATTGGCACACATGAGATGACATATAGACCCCCAAGGACGGACCCTTTGGGCCTTTGTGCCCAGAAACATTATTGTCACCAAACATACAAAGGCTCTGTTTCAAAGTGCCAACTTGTACAAATACCAAATAACATACCATACAACAAAGAGTTATGTCATTTATAGACAAAGGCATAAAATATTTTAACGGTTCACTTGTTTTAACGATACTCTAACACACACTGCATTTTCAACTGATGCAACTTCAAATCTACAGCTTTACCGAGATATATAACTTAAAAACAAAACCCTGTGGTATTTAATTGGAAACTATATTGATGGAAAATTAAATAAAAGCATTTTACATAAGTTACTCAACAACACCAATGGCCTTTAAGTCAGTATTTAGATGCATCACTGGCTGAAGTCTTAGTTAAGAGTCGGTGTGGAAAGGTTTCAGGCCAGCATATCTAGGGCATCACTTATAAAACTTGTGAGCACAGTAAAACGGGCATTAAAATTGCATACGTTGGTTTTCATGCAAAAGTTGTATAATCTAAACATATTTATTTGTTTTCTCACGCTCACATCCAATTCACTGGTAAACATCGGGGTTAACCGATATATCGTGACAAGCTGTCAGATATTAACACTGCTTGTTGTAAACATCAAATACTGTTCAACAATACTAAACTTTGCGTAATGTTCTGTAAAATGGTTGTATAGTATTTCATCAAGTGCAAAAGGACCCCAAAGTGCTTTTCACTACATTCACACTAAAACATTGGGAAGACTTACTTCTTAAGTAAGCAACTTAAGAGTTAGCAAGGAGGGATTCAGACCACAACCAGCGACTGGACGATCTCTCAACGCCTGGGCTACTATCGTAAAAGGATCTATTAATACTGTGTTGACAACATAACCAGAATAGGTTAGAAACACATTTCAGGGATCATCTAGATCTTCTGGTTGATGATGATGACATTAAGAATCCATTTTATTCTGGTTCCATAGTATTGCAGAGACCGACAAACCGGAACTACGCCGTCTTGTACATTTCCAGTTATTAACAACTTTGGATATCCTGACGAACGGCTCCTTGCAGTGCATATTATTGGACAGGAGTGTGTTTGAATAATGCAAACCTAAATCTGCCTGAAAATACTATAAGGAGTAATATAAATCTATGCAATTTTCCATAAGTCAGGGATATAACAGCCAGCACTAATCATAAAAAGATCTGCCTGCCATCCTGGAGGGTTTTTTGACTAGTCGTTAAATCAGGTTTTCATTCCATGAGGGAGCACAGGCAGCCAATAAAAAGGCAGTTTGCAGAAATAGGAATACCAAATGTGATTGGTGCAGTTTCCATATGACAATGAAGTACAGTATGCAAATAGAGCAGTTGTTCATTGTATCAACATGCAAGTCACATGTGACTTCAATTTTACAGCTGACGAATGAAGTGCCTAGCTCAGTATATCGCTACTTTTTCCTGGCACAAAAAAATGTAGGGAGGAGTTTACAGGCAGGCTTTCTGTTGGGGAGTCAATGAAAAATGAATCTGTGGAACATGTACCTATTAGGGCCAATTTACTGATGCACTATTCCACCATAAACTGCAAGGAACAGTGGCTGCCCCTTTAGTTGCTAAATCCTAACTCCCTCTTCCAAAACCCAGAGCACAGATGAGGCGCCCTTTAATGTCGCTCTACACCGTGATCACGCAGCTGCAGCTCTGGCACTCTACAACATCCATATTGTTGACTACTGTGTGGTAAAAAATATATATTGCTAAAATTTAATTGATGCCATCTGTCAATCAATCAAGTGTGTTTATCAGCAACTTGGATAGATAACTTTATCGAAAATGTGAATGGGAAGTCATTTAGTATCAGTCAGTAAACAGAAATTGTCTAGTTCGCAGGTACATTTTGGGTCACTTCTGCAGAGACAGTGACACATTAATATGTGAGTTTGTGGATTTGAATTTTCTGCAACTTCTACAGAATTCATGCAGAGCAGATGGTTGGCCAGCATAAATCCTGTTGCTGTCTTCTGGGTATAAAGCAAAGCTGAGATGTAAATTAAACTCAGAGAATAAATTTCTACTTTAAGAAACACAGGACTATTGACATGCTATTTGTACTAATGTTCATCAAACTAGTCATATTGAATCAGTCAGTGAGTAGCACAAACAAACAAAAGTACAATTCTGATTGTCATTTTGTTCATTATATTGGAATTTTTTTTTAAACTTAATCTTTAATTTAACACCCCCAAAAATGTTATCTTCATTGCAATTTCCCAATCTGAAGACATAAGAATCAAAGCAAGTGTGTAAATAACCAGGGAGATTATTTTGTCTACACTGAACTAAGTTTGTAAGATTTTTCATTTAGCATTTATTAAAAATGTTTCTTCTATTGCTTTTAGCAAATTTAGAAAAACATTTAAATGGGGCTAAAACAGAATAGGTAGAGGAGGTTTCCTCTTTGGCAATTTTTTAAAAATGAAAACATATTATCACAAAAACTTTAAATGCTTTGAAAAAAAAAAAGTTTTAGGTAATAATTTGATATCTTAATTACAATTATACTTATTTAGTATAAAATTTGTCTTTGTCGGTTTGATGATCCTCATCAACATGATTCAATTGGTTTGGAAAGTTGGTTTTAATGATAAATCTGTTAAGTGTCTGTGCAAAAGGGAATTCAATTCGAAACATAAAACCAAAACTCAGTTAACATTCACATTTGAGGCCTGTATTAGCTGAAAAGGTGCTGAAACATGGGCCACATACTAAAGGTCCTTATGGGCTTGTTTGTTTGTTTTTAAGTTAACTATGAGGTGGAGCACAAATGAGAAGAATAATAAAGACTGAACTATGATTTAAGTTCTGTTTGGGTAATTTAAAAGATTAGTTCCCAGGTTCCATAAGTCAAATTGTCAGCTTATCATTACTGCATTGCACATTTCATATTACCTGAAATGGTATTCCACAATTGTAAACTCAGCAGAATTAATCATTTCAAATCTCAGGACAAAAACTCCTCGCAGAAAAGAAAGAAAGTGTTTTTGTTTTTTTTCAGAATCATATTTCTCAAGGTGTCCCCCAGTGCTGCAGTTCCCAAATTATATTTAGCTATGCACCACATTTTTCATTTGGATGTTGTTTATGCACTCCTAATTCCAGAGATGTAAGAAAGTGAGACATATTCGATCTAGATAACCAAGTTTAATGACATTAGACTAAAAAAGTTCAAACACACAGCAGGTCTATGAGTGTCCTCCTTCAGAAGTATGGAAAACAATCAAACACGTATAACAAAGGCAAACAGACTCACTGTTTAAAAAAAAAATAATTTTTATATATATATATATATATATATATATATATATATATATATATATATATATATATATATATATATATATATATATATATATATATATTTTTGTGTGGGAATTTCAAACAGACAGAAAATTTTTCAGAATGTCTCCTAACTTTGAAATCATGTGCAGCAGAAACCAGGTCATATATCATGCGTGTAGCAGAGTTACTGGCGCCAGTAGGTGGAGGTACGGAAAAGGAAGGGAGGAGTAGGGACAGAAAGAGGAAGATAAAGAGATAGAGGAAGAAAAAGTGCATCGTAATCATCATAACTCCACTCTGCTGAAATCAGCATACATGCATATGAAACTGTTTGTTCCCAACAAGAATCTTGTTTAAATTCTACAAACGTATGTCCACGTGTAAACCTATTCATTGCTTCATTTATAAATCTATTCTTTTCTATATTTCTGCAATTTTGTTTTTTCAAAAAGTAGCCCAGCACTTTTCAACACAATATGACTAATAAAATTAATTCATACAACCTCACCTCTTATACACCCATACATATCTGAAATCAATCAATTAATCAAATCAATCAATCAAAAATACTTTATTAAATTATAATGCCAAAGGCACTGACACTATCCATATCATAGATTCTCCTTTTGTGCTATTTACATGAGGGGTATCTTCATCCCATGGTATTTGTGTTGCTCTTAGTGACACTCAGTGACAGTCGTAGTTTTAATGCTGTCTTAGGCAATTTCAAAGAAATAAACAATGACCACATGAGTCAAGCACATTGATCAGTCGCGTGAACAAAAATGTAAGTGAAGGTTGGACAGAAAAACAAAAACAAATCAGAGACTAATTACTGGTGGCTACTTTGAGTATAAAACTTGTGTTTTATTTACCTCACAAGTTAAAACATGGACCTGGGAATGAGATCAAATCCATCCTAATCCAGATGCAAGTCCAAGTTTGACAAGCTCTGTCATGGCTAGCTTTTGCTAACCAGATAAAAAACTGTTAGCTTTGCCAACTAATCACATATCTTTGAAGTTTGTACTTTCAAACGCGTAATCAACTTATGAGGAGAGTGGATAATTCAGTGTCTTATACATTTTAGAAAACATGCAAATAAACTTGGTTTTATAATATTAAGAATCACATGAAATATTTTGGGCATCTTGGTTGTTTTCCTAAACTTAAGGTGGTGCCGTGACTTGGCAAATTTGATTTAAATCACTAATTATGTTGGTGAATAACTTAATTATAGCTGAAGGCAATTATTTAGTTATTATGATCTAGAGATGACAGTGAAATGATCTAAACATGACCTGAGTCACTCCTGATCAATGTTTATTAGCAAAAATAAAAAGTTTGACATACTATTAGTTAAAAATTCACAGCTACAAATTCACATTGTGGATGCGGCTTTCTTTAAATAAAAATCTCTAGGTAAACACTACTACTATATTACTTCAGAACTTAGAAAGTATGTTCACAGTTTTGCTTTTAACTTGTCAAGGAAATATGGATGAAAGAGAAAGTTATTCTGTTATTATGACTATGTCTACTGAACCTGGCCAACCTAAAAAAAAAAGATAAATATACAGACTTTCAAGACTTGGGTGGCAGTGGATTACAAAACAGATTACTCATTTAAAAAAATAAATTAAGATATTAAGAAAATATGTTTCTGAACATGTTAAACATACAATTTAATGTCCGTCATCAAGTAAAAAGTCAGTCTGCATTTCGATTGCCAAATACATTATTATTGTATCTGATAGCACCTTTTTTTGAACTTCGGTTTTGTAATTTTTCTCAGCTTGTTGGAGAAGCAACAAAACAAAAATTAGGATGCTCACGTTTGAATATTGACATTTTTTAAACGTGTCCTGGTGTGGCAGCTGGTTAGTCAAGGTTTTCTGATGTCAGCGTTCAAGAACTTGCCCTTTTTCAGAAAACCTGTACAGCAAATCCTTTGTTTGGTTTCATGCATCTGGTGAATGTAATCACAGCTTATAAGCGCATTGTTTCCAAATGAGGCAAGGATACTTAAAAGGCTGATGACTCATTGATTCTCAGCCGCTTACGAATGGTGTTCCTTTCATGTGTCCCGAGGAATTCATCCATTCCAAGTTAGGGGAGAAGATTTTTTCATTTTTTTTTGCCCAAAAATGACTGACCCATATCTAGAGTGAGCAGAAGAACATAAACAGCAAGAATATTAAAGCTCACATGAATAATAGATGAAACAAAGACTGATACATGGGTAGCACTGTTGCCTTTTGGCAAGAGATCCCTGTTTGTGTATGTTCTTCTTCCACAAGCATGTTTTCTCAACAGGGTACTCCACCTTTCTTCCACAGGTCAAAAACATGACTGTTAAGTCAGTGAAATACTTTATATTGTCCTTAGGTCTGAGCATGATGCCACTGCAGGATCGCTGTGCGCACATCTAAATGTAACTCAGGTAGGGTTAAACCCGGACAAAACAAATGAAAAACAAATGGCAGAGGTAATGAAATTCAATACATTACCTGAAATTATTTTGCTTTATCAACATTAAGTAAAGGACAACGGGCATGAACCTTTTCCAATGAGTCATATAGATTCAAATAAGTTATCTCAAGCAAACATTATTTGCTGGAAGCTCAGGCGATATCGACCTTGGTCTTGCCCAAGTCTGCCGCAAGCTGACAAAAAGTCGGTGAGTGATTACTTAATAGTACATAAAAGAGCTTGTGAAAATAGGAAATAGGTTCTGATCCCTCAGGTCAGGGTGTGTAAATATCTGGATCACATGCGTGTGAGGGTTATTGCTTTCCAAAGGAACTATATCTATAAACGAACATCAAGCTACCAGCAATACGCATTAATCTTTTATTTAACCATTTAATATATGAATACTTTATTTGCAGTTACCTTTGTCCTGACAGACATGTGCTTGTTACCATTGAACACTCATGAGATCAGTTTCTTACGAGATGTTTTACAGTTTTCCAGATTCTGTTTTTTAAAATGGAATAAATTGCATTCCGCATTATAAACAGGGGTGTCAGAACTGCACATTCCCCACAGACAACGTTTAACCATTCATTTTTGCCAAATCCCTATGAGCGCACCTAGTTCACAATTACATACCCCAGCTATGTTGTTGAAGGGTAACAGCTCACATGAATAATATGTTCATTTGCTTTGTAAAAAAAGCAGACCGGATTCATGTCTTTAACTGTTTTCCTGCAGCAATAGTTAGTGACGCTGCACTCACATAGAATCCCAGTGAAGGTAACCATGCATGCTTCATCTGCATGCATGGTTAACCCTTGTGTTCCATGAAATGCAAGAATCCGAACCCTTCTGAGCCCTGGAGGTTAATGATCTCCAAAACCGCAGGACTAATAGCTCACACTGGGCTCCTAGAAGGAGCAGAAATATGAGGCATCACCACACTTAAAGGGATTTTTTATTTTTTTTCGCCTGTAAATCATCTAGTCCTTGGGGGTAACCGGGTAGAATAGAGGCGATCACGTTTGCATTGACGTTCACATGCGCAGGCATGTAAAGGGTGGGGGGGATGGAGGATAAGGGATGCTGCGGGGTTACCGCATCACTTTGGTACCAATCTGCGTGTGTATATATATATATATATATATATATATATATATAGTCTGAGACCCATTGCGCAGATGGGGATCTATGCGCCACCACCAAGCGCGGATCCGATGACAGCAGCGTATATTTACCTTCATGTCGTTCACTATGGCCTGGAATAGACCCCCGAGGGCCCCGCATTCCTTCTCCACTGTCTCCATGTTCGCCAAATCCACCATTCAGAGGAATCTGCACGGGCGCACAGCAGCTGCGCGCTCCCAACACCCGGTAGAAAGAAGAAAAAACAGAGAGAGAGACAAAAATACAAACCAAAAAATAAAATAAAATCAAAGATGCAATTCCACCAAAATCAGAGCTGGATCCCCGGTTACTCCTTCCCACCGGGTGGCTGGTATAATAACGGAGAGTAAAGGAGGAGGTGATGAAGGATGCCAAAACAACAAATGCGTTTCCCTGCGGTGTCCTTTAGGCGACCACAGAAGAAAAATACACTTAAAAAAGGAGTCTCTGAGGGGAGATGGTGTACTCCTTCTCTCCCTCTGCGCCGCGCTGCGGGTTCCGGTTCGGTTCAGGCGGCGGGCTGGTACCGTTCGGATGGTACCGAGGAGTCCACGCTCATGTTGGCGCAGCCGGCGCTACGCACAGTAGTCTGCGGGAACGCATGTGAAGGCAGGCAGCAGGGCTGGAGCGATGTGTCACCGTGTGCGTGTGTGTGTGTGTGTGTGTGTGTGTCTGTGTGCGTGGAGCTCGGACTACGTGCGCAGCAGCGCAGAGAGCTGTGATTGGTGCAGAGATGGTCGGCTCAGCGGAGCGGGGAGAACAGCCAGTAATACGATCCATGAAACAGCAAGCCAGTTAAACAAAAAAAGAAAATGGGATAGTGGTCGATGGTGGAGGAGGGGGGGGGCGTACGACAATCCTGGATGGGTTGTCACATGGTCGTGGCCAACTCACACACACACATGCTTTAG
>JAVLVB010000557.1:7145429-7174128 GCA_032876305.1 Orestias chungarensis | reverse complement strand
TGATCTCCAGAAGAAAAGCTTGTGGAGATTTACATGTTGGCTGAACAAAACCAGAACATATCCTGAAAGAAGGTACATTTTTCACCTAGATCCTGTAGATCATTCTATAGCAGTCCATAAAGAATGTTTTTTATATGTTGGTTTTGTTGGTTTTTGTTTGACATGCCAAACAAAACCAAGTTCAAACAATTCCCTTCAAACGTTAGTATTTGTGACACAAGTTCACGAAATGATGGTGCCATTTCCAAGTCCCACGTTCTGCAGCCACCCAACCAATTAAACAGAAGCTTTGACATTCTTGGTTGGGAATGCACCGCGAGGTTTCATACGTAAAGCATGTAAGCTGGGGGATGACAGATAGTTAGGTGTTCTGCACATCAATTAAAGTGATACAAAATAGTTTAACGAAACTCTAATAACAAAATACTTCACTAATCACAGTTAATTCATTAAAGCTGCCTATATGTAATATACTTGGAGAGATAAAACTTCCAACAGGGCTATGGTAGCTCTGCAGAAGCTGCAGAGATTCAGGTTTGGTACAAAAACGTCGACCTAACATGTTTGTTGCACACACCAAACATTTGGCCTTTAACGACGAGTTCAATCAGAGCTTGCCACTACCACAGAGCATTGTACAGTGGCCATGTTGGTTTCACAACGCAGTCATAATCATCCAAATTTGCCTGTTTTGTCAACAAATACACTAAGGTTAATCAACTAAGAAGTAATAATACCTTACCAACCAACATTAGGGCAAAGACGACGAGCAAGAAATTCTTCCAATGAGTTGAACATCAGATCCATAAGGCTGTTTGTGGAAAAATCAACAATAAAGCCAACAGCTTTCACAACCGACAGAAGAATAAGAATGGGGCACAAAGTGTTTTTTGCTTTAGAGTGAAAAAAGCACATCGAATGCTATTTTTTACAAGCAGGTGTGTCAGGGTGTGTAAGATCTGTAATATATCCGAATGAAGTTGCTTCAAAAAGAAACTATACCTGTGAACGAAAATCCACAATATCTATCTTTATTCATTTATCTTTGATTTAACCCCAAGTAAACAAAAAGAAATGTGACATTTACTCAAACATTCCTTAATAAGGATGAACATGTGGTATGTACAGTCGATCAGTTTCTGATGACTTTGATCCATTTTTTACATTTATTTTAGACTCCTTGGCTTTTTGGAGGTACATTTTGAAACTCATCTACATGGTGGTGGCAGCATGATGCTATGTGGGAGCTTCTCAGCAGCAGGAAGGCTTGTGAAGGTAGAATATGAAATTATTGGAGGGAAATATAGGAAAAGAGAACAATGCCAATCCGAAGCATTCAGCTAAAGCTGGAGAAAAATGGTTTAAAGACAAGGTGAATTTTCTAAAGGGAAATAGTCAAAGCCCAGACATCCGTCACGTGGGGAATTTGTGCCAGGAACCCAAAAGGGCTGTTCAAACGTAACTATTCGGACCAAGGATGCAATGAGGAGAAGAGCTGCCAGGTTCTGATGAAGAGGAAAACCACAAAGACGCTTTATAGATGTAATGAAGATGTTTTTTGTGTGACAGAGAATGAGGCTGAGATGAGGAGATTTTGGAAATGTATTTACCATGAAGATGACTCAAAACATCTCCTAAATATCTATGATGTCAAATGCTAACACATTATATTTTGTGTTGTATTTTAATTTATAAAGGTGGTCCCTTACATAAAAATAGTTCTACTTTTTTTTTTTTTTGCTGGTAAAAAATAAAAACTTTACCTTCACATAAAGTACACATTTAATAAAGCATTTTTTAAACTTTTACTTGAGTATTTTTTTTACAAAATAAACTACCCAAGTCAAACGAAAGTTACTTTGACAACTGAGTCAACTAAGTCTGACAACTTATTTTTGTATTCTTTTAACTCTACCTATTCTTTTATATAAGGAAACTTTAATTAGGTTCAAACCTTTGTTTTCTGTACTCATCCTAATAACTTACTGTGTAAATATATTTCCCTGGAAAATTTACCCTCATTCGGCAGCATGCTGGTCCAACTCACCTAAACATAAATTTTCTTACCTACACATACGTAAAGTGAAATTAACCAAGTCAACAGCCCTCAATGACTAACTCCACCCACAGGACAACCTGAGTATCACCAACACTGTTTCCTATCTTAATGATTTATTTGGCCGCTTCGGAAGTCTGGATCTGTCCTATTTACTCCTTCTCTGTAAATTATATGAACATTCAATCATACTTAGTACTTTCTTGTACCACCAAACATAACAACAGAAGATATTTTTAGTAGCATTATCAAGCCGTGATTGTTTGAAAAGGAATACAGTGTTTTAACTTACAGTGGTATTCACACACATGCTTAGGGGAATCCACCATACTGGTATCCCTGGGTGAGGTCAGAGTTCACTTGCACTTGAAAGATGAGGACTCAGCAGTCCTTTTGAGAGGAGGCAGCAGAAATTGTGCAAAACTGATGCTGACTGCTAAAAGCTGATATAAGGACTTTAAACACTCGAGAATTTTCACCAACAAACTATGATCTTAGAAAACAGGAATGAAAACATTTTAACTCTATTGGAAGAAAGCTGCTGACACAATATCAGGTAGGTTTTAGGGAGTGAAACTCTTATGTTTAGATTAAAACTGAAAGAAAGCAAGAACAAAGACACATGTCTAAATCACTTCCTCAGCATGCAATCACATTTTTGAAACACCTGGCACTAAACCATCTGTTTGATTCAGATCTCCTGTACCAGGGCAAGATCCAAAATGTACAGCACTGCAGGCCTCTAGGTCTCATTCTGGACACCACTGATCTAGAGAGAGAAAACAGGAAATAATTAGCTTTGAAAACCAGTGAAATTGTTAGCAGACCCCCACACAACTATAAGCTAACATACGTCAGTACAGCGACACTCCCACAACAGCGAAAACTATGTGAATGGCTCAGTGTACGTGCCATTTAGTCAAGATATATAGTATAACACATTGATACACATATTTATTTTGTTTTTATTTTCATTTCTTATCTTCCTTGCAGAAAAAAAACACTGTCTTACATAAGATGAAACCATTTAAGATCTTATCCATATAGATCATTTTGGGCAGGGGTTAAGTGTACAACCATGTTGTGAATTAGGGTTAGATTTATGGTTAGGCATGTGCTGGTAATGGTCAGCTTTAGGGTCAGAGACAGGACAAAGGCAAAACTGTTTCTCTTGAATTGTAGGTTCAACTATCCAGAGGACCCTGCTCTTCAGAACCCCTAAATAGATGTTACCAGGGAGGACTAAAAGAGTGATTCCCTTGTTTTTGGAGCACTCCCTGCAGTCCCCATTTTTAATTAGGCGGACCATTACCATGGTCTGCCAATCCAGCACAACTTTCTCCAATGTTCAATACTGCAGAGCTACTTCAACCAACACAACATTCAGAGCCTGAAGGAACTCCAGATAATCTAATTCAACCTTAGATCTGCTGAAATACATCACTGACTTCGGAAATAGAGATAGTAGAGCTTGACCAATGGTCTCTAAAGTGTGTTTACTGGAAGATGTGCTTTTCAAATTACTTTGGCCACAATATCCCAAGCTGAGCTCTGCAGATCACCAATCCTCACCATAAACAGTGTAGGTGGTGCACCGTCCTTCCCGCCATGGCCTTACCATACTCATCCCTTGTATGAGGTTTTGAAAAATTGACCTTTTGGCCAGAGTATTTAAACTTTAAAATTACACATTGTTGTTAAAACATTACATTATAATGTCTTACTTACCTGCATAGGCCACTTTTATTAGCACAAATTAGTTTACATTGTAACCTATGGTCCCATTCTTGAGTTGACTCTTGAGGTCACATATTTTTGAAAATCATAGGTTATGCTGGGGTAAACAATAGACTTAGTTTCGGCAGGAGGGAAGTCTCTGTTTCTATATTGGAAATAAATTTATAAGTTGTTTCATAACATGACCATTTAAATTAGTTGAATTATTTACTGCTCTTCTGCAGGGTATCAAATAATCTTGACACTGTTTCCTGCCGACCAGGGTTTATAATCTTCATTCTCTTTCAGCCTCTCCCGGTATGCTTCAAAACAGCTGATCATTCATCTCCAACTAAACCTATCCACAAACAGGCCTCCTTGGTCACACTAGCCTTCTGCATATTCTCCCTTACTAAACCCGTAAAGCTTTTCATCTCTACATCTATAGAAACTCCATGTTTATCACTTACTTGTTTAGTACATTCACCATTCCTTCTGCACACTCTGATTGCCATTAACTTTTTCCTTTTCTGTAACATAGACAGTAATCGTACATCAGTCCTCATAGTTACTTCTTTTTGTGCGATCTGTCTTCTCAAATCCCCAGTGAGTTATGGGAGATTGCTGCTCAAACTAATCAAGGTACTGCTGGAGGTTCTGTCCTGTTAAAAGGGAGTTTTTCCTCTCCGTGGTTCCAACATGCATGCTCAGTGTGAGTAATTGCAATGAAATCAACAACACAATGCGAGCCATTGTCCACCGTCTCTATAAGCTGGTCCAAGAAGAGAGAATGCAGCAAGACGATGACTGAATGAAATCTGTTTCATTATATAGAAACGTGTTAACCCAGTCTTTGATAGGAGACTGGACTTCTCAGAGAGAATCCATGCAGACAGAGAGAAAAATCCAATCTCCAAGCAGCAAGAACATAGGCAGGAGTTTTGTTAACCTCATAATTATCTATTGCAAAATTAATTGGTTAAATTAAATTTCCTTTTGGCATAAATAAAGTATTTTTAATAGATTTATTTGATTACTCAAACTAATTATATATATATATATATATATATATATATATATATATATATATATATATATATATATATATATATATATATATATATATATATATATATATATATATATATTGGTTGACTTGTTCTAGATGGCGGCCACACGTCTCGTTCAGCACCAGTTGATGATGCATCTATTCTTTATAATCACTTCCAGGTCAACCTCTGCGTTGGTACATTCCCTTTCCGGTAGATTTTATCATTTGTAAATTTGTATCTGGGCTTGTATGTTTGTTTTCCGAAATGTACATTTGTTTTGCACATTGTTAGTGTGTTTTCTTAAATGTAAATTTGTTTTCTTAAATGTAAATTTTTTTTTTTTTGAAAATGTACATTTGTTTTCCAAAATGTAAATTTGTCTCAGCCTTTGTAAAAGTGTTTTAGATTTTGTAAGTGCATTGCACCTGTTGGCCACAGTACCAACAGGAGACACCTGTGCAGCATCACAGGTGTGGACAGCAGTGCTCCAGCAGGCTGATACAGTGGCGTTCCCCAGTGGACAACCCGCAGAAGTGCTAAGATCTTCAACAGATCACTGGAGCTGTGTATTGTTCCGTCCTGTTTTAAAAGCTCCACAATAATACCCATTCCTAAAAAGACAACTACCACAGGACTAAATGACTACAGACCTGTTGCCCTGACCTCTGTGGTCATGAAGTCCTTTGAAAGACTGGTTCTCAACCACATTAAGGAAATCACGGACCTCCTGCTAGACTCCCTCCAATTTGCCTATCGGGCCAACCGTTCGGTGGACGATGCAGTGAACATGGGTCTCCACTTCATCCTCCAACACCTTGAACACCCAGGAACTTATGCAAGAATTCTGTTCCTGGATTTCAGCTCAGCCTTCAACACAATTATTCCAGGACAATTAGACAGCAAACTGACTGAACTCAGCGTACCAGCCTCCACCTGCCAGTGGATAACTGACTTTCTTACTGGCAGAAAACAGCAGGTGAGGCTGGGAAAGTGTACTTCAGTGACCCGAACCATCAGCACGGGCGCCCCACAGGGTTGTGTACTCTCCCCACCGCTCTTTATCGCTGTACACAAACTGAAGTTTGCAGATGACACAACAGTCATTGGTCTCATCAAGGACAGTGATGAGTCTGCTTAAAGACGGGTGGATGAACAGGTTGTCCTCTGGAGCAGTCAGAACAATCTGGAGCTGAACACAGCAAAAACAGTGGAGATGACCGTGGACTTCAGGAGGAGCCCCCCAACCCTGCCAGCACTCACCATCCTAGACAGGACTGTGATGGCTGTGGAGTCCTACAAGTTCCTGGGCACAACGATCTCCAAGGACCTGAAGTTGGACAGCAACATCAACTCCATCATCAAGAGGGCTCAACAGAGGATGTACTTTCTGTACAAGCTGAGGAAGTTCAACCTAGCCCAAGAGCTGATGGTGCAGTTGTACACAGCCATCATAGAGTCCATCATCACCACATCCATCACAGTGTGGGGCAGTGCTCTCACAAAACACGACACCAAAAGACTGCAGCGCATTATCAAGTCTGCAGAGAGGACCATCGGTGTAAAGCTGCCCGCACTGCTGGACCTGCATGCCTCCAGAACCAGGAAGCCTGCAGAGAAAATCATCACCGACCCGTTTCACCCTGGTCGTCACCTGTTTCGGTGCCTTCCATCAGGCCGACGCTTCAGCCACATGAAGACCCGTACGACCAGGCTACATAGAAGCTTTTTTCCAACTTCCATTATTCTCATGAACAATTGAAGAATTTATTTATATGTTTTAATAACTTCTATAGTTTTTATACTGCACAAAACTGCACTTTTAAAAAAATATATAAATTACACATGCTAAATGTTACAAATGTTTCTTCGTGCCTTTACTGTATTTTTCGTGCACTGCAAGCATCTGTGTAACCAAAAACAAATTCCTTGTATGTGTGAGCATACTTGGCCAATAAAGCCTGATTCTGATTCTGATTGTTTTTCCCGGATCAGGTACCACAGCCCTCCTTAAGAAAGCTTATTAATGTCTGCTTTTTAATATTATTTTAATACCAAATATACTTGAATATGTATGGAAATGGACAGTAGAAACTGCATTAGCACTATAGCAGAAGGTAATTTGTGCAGTTTTTTATTATTATTGCTCTTAGAGGTAAAACTAATCTGCACCAATAAATATAAATAGCCCCCTTAGATTGGCTGACTTGCAAATGGCAGCCATTGGCTTGTCAAGCAGCATTATACCGTTTTTTAGGTGTTAGGTGTTTGAGCTTTCCAATATCCATGTTTTAAATATGTTCTATGAAAATGTACCTACAGTAGCCGTAGATCGGTCCCTTAAGAAGCCCCATAATTAAATACAAAGATTAAGCAACCAATCAGAACTCCCACCCAAACCTTTATATTATACTTTATATTGAGAGAAGCTAAATGGTAATATTCTGTCTTGATTAAACCAGAGTTTGATTTCTCTAATTACTTCTCTATGTGCTGAGTAAGAACCTGATCCTACGTGTCTCACCAGACAAAAAGAAAGGATATGGGATGAGTAGAGGAGAGAGTATGAAACATAAACCTACAGAGCTGAAACAAATCACAGCAGGAGGCCGTCATCAAGGGGAGATAAAAGAAGAAAAGGGGTACAGTAGAAATTCCAAATTTCTTTCTCCTCCTGAACCCCTCCTCCCTTGTATGACAGCAGCAGAATGTAGGTCTTTGCTTAGCCTACAGCCATCAGCAACAATCAGTTCTGCCCCAGTTACCCAAGCGTCTCACAGTCTAAACATGTATACGCAACAACACGGATAAATACACA
The DNA here is from genome assembly GCA_032876305.1 of Orestias chungarensis. NCBI lineage: Eukaryota > Metazoa > Chordata > Actinopteri > Cyprinodontiformes > Cyprinodontidae > Orestias > Orestias chungarensis. The sequence continues at coordinate 7,166,489 of JAVLVB010000557.1, read as the reverse complement.
TATGCTGATGCACTGTGACACATTTTCAATATGCTTCCAGACATGCACATACTTGCTAAGATACAGCCTCATGACACGCCTACAAAATGCGAGCACAGATGTATGTAAACATTGGAACATGATCACGTTTTCACAGCCTAAAGGATAAAGTAGCTATTCCAATTATCCTGCATGCGTACACGTCTGGTTAGGCTCACTCAGGTTTACAGCAACTGTTTAAACACACAGGTTTAGAAACCATTAGAACAAGACAGCCGATGATTTTCCACTTAGCCTTCTCCTTTAAGTTGAGAATGATGTGTCTTTCTTACTGACAGTTTTTTTTCTTTCTTTTTTTTTTTTGAGGCTCCAAAAATAGGACGGTTATTGTCTGATTTACCTCAAGAGAAAACTGTCAACACACCAGGACAAACCAGCCATAAATTTATAAAATGTAATATACAAACAATATGGGTGACCACAAGCTCCTTGGACTTTGTATATACACAGTGCAAAGTTTTTAGTACACATACTAGTGAATTTAGAAGGGCTACAGTGTATTTGCTCAAGTTTGAGACCTTTGACATTAGGGACAATTTGTCAAATTTGAGTGAGGTCCGCTGTACTTTTAATTTATAACTGATGTAATGTCAAAGAATCTCTTGTATTAAAACATCCCCTAAGCATGATGTAGAAACCACCTAATGTGAGACTTGGTACACTATTCATTGGGTTAAAGGTTACATTTTAATCTTATGATGATATTTCTTGGCCATGTGGCCTAACAACTCTTTTTCTAGTCAAATTAGTGAATTCACTTTAACTTTTGGCAGTGGCCTATTTATTACATTTAAGCTTAAAGGTATCCTGTTTCTAAAAGGGCCAATTTTCCTATCAACACTCTTCTTGTCTGCAGCAAAGAATGTTTATACTTTGTTAACCAGAGAAGGTGTGAAAGCAAGTACCGGAAGTTAAAATAAATTGTACCTTTCTTGTATAGTTCAGAGGACCCCACACTACATTTAGCAGTTATACATACTTTGGTAATGTAAGCTACTGCTTTGTTGCAGCACAGCTGTCTATTAACATGCAAAGCTCTCATGCATCAGCACCACCTCTGAACAACACCAATCGGCAAGGTTAGGTGAAGTATGTTGTCCAAGGACACCAGGACTAAAAATGACAAAGCGGGAATTTGACAGGGATTTCCTACCTCCAGAGTCACCTTAAAATAATAAGTTTTATAAAATTTTATTTTATTTAATATTGGGAAGGTTTTCAAAAGGTACAAAATAGTATCAGAGTATTTAATTGGAGGAAAACTCTTTCAGTGTACATTTTCATAGAAATTATTATACAAACCGGATTCCAAAAAAGTTGGGACACTAAACAAATTGTAAATAAAAACTGAATGCAATGATTTGGAGGTGCCAACATCTAATATTTTATTCAGAATAGAACACAAATCACAGATCAAAAGTTTATACTGACAGAATGTATAATTTTAAGGTAAAATTATGTTGTTTCAAGTTTCATGGCGTCAACAAATCCCCAAAAAGTTGGGACAAGGCCATTGTCTGTGGCATCCCCCCTTCTTCTTACAACACTCAACAGACGTCTGGGGACAGAGGAGACCAGTTTCTCAAGTTTAGAAATGGGATTGCTCTCCCACTCATGTCTAATACAGGCCTCTAACTGTTCAATCGTCTTGGGCCCTCTTTGTCGCACCTTCCTCTTTAAGATGTGCCAAATGTTCTCTATAGGTGAAAGATCTGGAGTGCAGGCTGGCCATTTCAGTACCTGGATCCTTCTCCTACGTAGCCATGATGTTGTGATTGCTGCAGAATGTTGTCTGGCATTATCTTGTTGAAAAATGCAGGGTCTTCCCTGAAAGAGATGACGTCTACACTCAAAGAATAGATTTTAAAACAGCCTTGCTTGTGTACAAGTGTCCTCATGGTTTAGCCCCAAAGTACATATCTGACATGTTAGAGCCATATGAACCAGCCCGGACTCTGAGAACCTCAGGTAGTGGCCTCCTGCTGATGCCCAGAGTCAGGACCAAACAAGGGGAGGCTTCATTCCAGTTTTATGCTCCTAAAATCTGGAACAGTCTTCCTGAAGAGGTTAGACAGGTTTCAACTCTGCCGTTGTTTAAATCCAGGCTGAAAACAGCCTTATTTAACTGTGCATATAGCAATTGAGTACTATTATTATTATTTTATTTTAATTTTATTTCTTTTAAATTCAAAACTGATTTTATTGTTTCATTTTCTGATCTTTTTTCTTATGTAAAGCACTTTGAATTGTCTTGTACACGAAAATGTGCTATACAAATAAACTTGCCTTGCCTTGCCTTGCCTACATAGATGGGAGCATATGTTGTTTTACAACCTGAACATAGTTCTCTGCATTAATGGTGCCTTTCCAGACATTTCCAGCTGCCCATGCCACAATCACTCATGCAACCCCATACCATCAGTGATGCAGGCTTCTGAACAGAGTATTGATAACAACTTGCGTTATCCTTGTTCTCTCTTGTCCGGATGACATGGTGTCCCAGTGTTCCATGAAGAACTTCAAATCGTGACTACTCAGACCACAGAACAGTCTTCCATTTTGCCACACTCCATTGGCCCAGTGCAAACGTCTGAGCTTGTGGAGCTTGTATAGAAATGACTTCCTCTTTGCATTGTAGAGTTTCAGCTGGCAATAGCGGATGGCACGATGGATTGTGTTCACTGACAATGCTTTCTGGAAGTATTCCTGAGCCCATTCTGTCATTTCCTTGACAGCGGCATACCTGTTTCGAAGTGGAGTGACGTTTAAGAACCCTGAGATCAAGAGCATCCAGTAGTTTTACGGCCTTATCCCTTACGCACAGATATAGCTCCAGATTCTATGAATCCTTTGATGATGTTACGCACGGTTGATGATGATGATGACTTAAAAGTCTTTGCTATTTTACGTTGGGTAACACGATTCTGGTATTGGTGCACTATCTTTCTGCGCAACAATGGTGGAATTGGTGATCCTCTTACCATCTTTGCTTCAGAGAGACACTGTCACGCTGAGAAGCTCTTTTTATACCCCATCATGTTGTCAATTGACCTAATTAGTATTAATTGGTCTTCTAGCTGTTCGTTATATGCTCAATTTCCTTTTTCCAGCCACTTATTGCTACTTGTCCCAACTTTTTGGGGATTTGTTGACACTGAAATTTTGAATCAACATATTTTTCCTTTATATTGTTACATTTACTCACATTAAACTTTTGATATGTCATCTATGCTCTATTACGAATAAAATATTGACATTTGCCATCTCCACATAATTGCATTCAGTTTTCATTCACAAATTTGTTTAGTGTCCCAACTTTTTGGGAATCCGGTTTGTACAAAATATATGTCAAAATATAAATATAAGCTTGACCCACAGATCCCTCTCTGCCTGTTGCTGCTTCCATGGTTCTGACCATATTTTCTGTTTCCTGACCACTGAGCCTTGTCTAATCCCTGAGAATAAAAATCCCAAATTCTCCCACAAAGTCCTGGGTATAATGTTATTGATGTTGGTAAGCATCTGTACGCTCTCACCCAGAGTAGCTTAAACTTACCTGTTTGAGATCTGCTGAAGAACTTAAATCCACTCTTCACTTCTGGTTTTGGAGATGGTTAGTGGCTTTATCTTTGATTACTCAGTTAAGATACAGATCCGTCCCAGTCTGACAGCAATGAGCGCTGAACTTTTATCCTAAGAGGTTCCTGTTCCCATTGCTGAAGGTTTCATGCTGTTCCTGCAGTATTTATATTACAACCCATTTAAACATGTCACTGTTGTTTAGTTGAAATTGTGGGTCTTCAGTCTGATTTATTACAAAAGTCCTAAAACATTAAGAACAGCTCTCGGTGACTGAAACCGCAGCCCATTTGTTCAGGGTAAAGAACTGTTCAAAAGACTTGGATTACTCATGAATTGTACATCACTACTCCTAGAGAATCCACTATTCCCATTGTTTACAGCAGCAAAGGCATTGATCTTGGGCACCTCTGTTTGACTGTAAGAGGTAATAGAAATGTAAGTTTTATGGTCAGGATTTTTGCCTTGCTGGTTGAAAATGGAATACAGTTCAATAAGAGAGGAGTTCGGTGTCTCATTTTACTTCCTTTTGTTCTGGCTAAAAAATAACAAATTAGAGCCCAATAATTCAGCTTTAAATGCAGTAAAAATAATTATATCACATTCTGAATTTCACATGTACTCAATAAAGATAGCTCAAATGAGATCTTCACCAACCTAGCCCTGAAGAAAAGAAAATGCCTTGACAAGGTGAATGCATTTGTGTAGCATTATTTATGCATTTATCAAAGAAATATTTTAAACAATGCATGCTGAATACAATTGCATATCACATTTTATATTTTTATTTTTAAAACTTTTTGAAGTAAATGTTTCTAATTCATTTAACCCCATGACTATATAAAATCCCAGTAATAAACATGGAAGTGTGTAAGTTTAAAATGTAAAAGAGGGAAAGGGTATTTTTGAAAGTAATAAAGAATATGACTGCAAAAAGGCACATTCCTCAAAATCAAGTGATTTCCCATAAATTATATTTGCATAACTTTGTGTTACCAATCAAAGAAAAACAATCAAAAAAACCAAAACAACTATCATGAAAGTTGACAATGTAATCTTATGCGATTCACATATTTACTAATTTTGGCTTGCTAATATTATGGTATTTGCAGACCAAAGAACAAATTGAGAAGAGGACAGACATACTTAAAAAAAAAATACCGCACCATCTAATAAATGCAATCCAGCAGCAAACACATAATTATTCATGCAACATCATGGCAAAGCCAGACGCTGTTATACAGAAAGGCAGACATGTACCATCCCAGGGGAGCTGATTAGGGTATGACATGTCAAACACTCCCCTCATTTCCTTACCCCCATATGTGCCATGCCATTGGCATATATGGGGGTGGCTCTGTCTATTGATCACACACTTTGCACACATGCAAAGCAAAGACCTGGCTCCTTTTACTCTGTGACAGTGTTACAATTCATTTATTCACTTTGATGAATGAGCTGGAGTTGGAGGACTGGATTTGGTGCAAAGCTTTTATCTTTACATTTTATCGCATTAAGCACATGGAGACATAATTGTTTTTATGTACACATCCAGCCCTCAAATATTTCTCTGTCTCCACAACATTTGAATTGGAGCATCTAATAGGTTGCAAGATAGGGTTTCTATTGCCAAGCATATATCAGATGTCGCCCCAAGTTAGAGATACCAATGAAAGAAAGGCAAAGTATTATCCCACTCGGTGGGATATTCCGGACAGGGTGAAATAAAAAGAACAGCCCTTACAAATCCCTGAAAGCCACAGCGAAAGCAATTTATATATGTTCAGTGTCAATGGCAAAGTTAACATCCAGTAGATATTAACCGTATTGCTATTAATGTACAGTAGTGCTTATGGTGGGTCTCTCCCCTTCATTTAAACACCATCCTTTTTTCCAGAAAACTAGAAATACAGGGAGTGAAATAGAACCTTAACATCATAAAACCCCCACCATGCTACATAGTTGGCACAGGGTTTTCTTCACCATGATACGTCCAGATATATATCATCACTAGGGCCAAATAGGTCAATATTTGTCTTTTTTGACCATGGCTGCAAATCTCAATCCAGTTTGAAATTGCTATTTTTTAAAGTCAATATTGATGTGCAGCTTGACCATAGACATTGACATTAGGGCTCTGGTGTCTTCTTGTGTATTATAAAGTGACTTGCATAATGATTGAAAACTATTATCATTCATCTAAAGGTGGCAAACTGACTGAGATGGTGGAAACTTGGACAAAGTGAGATATTGCTGCACAACAACGATTCCAAACACAGTCAGACTGGTTGGAATTGGTTCAGAATGGCCGAAGCACCCTAATGTTAGACATCAGATCAATAAAATTCATGTACCTCAGCTATTGCTAGTCTTATTCCTTCAGTGTGTGACTCATAGCTGTCACATACACAGTACAGAGAAAGCCCATGGAGAGCTTCATTTAAAAATTATCCAGAATCCCAAACTGTCAAAAGACAACTGGAAGAGTTCGATAAATGAACTCCCAGAGAGAGGAACCTATATCCAGTTTGTCAAAGGTAACAAATCAATCACATAATCTCTTCCTTCATTCAGACTGGCTGCTTCATGGCCCAGATACATCACACCGTCTGGATGCAGCGTATCAGCACAGCATTTGATCAAAGAGGACTGAGGAGAGGAAGGGAAAGACCGAAAGGGTGTCAAGACTGTAGAGAAAGAGAGAGAGAAGGTAGCAAATAAAACTAAACAGAGTCACAAGGGGAAATTCAGGGAAAACATATCTGGCAGAATAACATTTGAAAGTTGAAGAAAATTATGACATGGATAGAGATAGATGTCAGAGCAAGATGCTATGGGAGGATGATAAAAAACGCTGCCTGGTTATCTGCAGGAGAACTGGATCGGGATATTGAGCTTTCTTTTTTTATTCAGCTTTACAAAAACATCCTCTCAGACTTCAAGCTTTGTGGCTACAAAAAGAGTGTAAAGATTTCTCTCTCTCTGACTCAAAACACCAACATCAGAAGACACAGGGTCTTAATCGCTTTCAAAAGTTCTGAGTTTGGTGTTCATTACATGGCCATACAGTTGGGGGATGTCAGACTTTACACATGAAAGCCACAAGCAATAAGACAGCTAACCACAGGCAACTAGCAGCAGCTATCCATGCCACTAGAAATACACCAAATCCACAGTTTGTATTCAAAAATGTAAGCAATAGAAAACCTTTCATGAGTACTTTAACTCTCTGCATATGTCTTCATTCTTTGTGAGTAGTGTTTTTAAAGTAGTAAAGCAAGGATGGGGATGTTTAAAGGGCGGATTTAGACTTTATTAAATAAAGAAAAATGAGGAATGTTTTAGCTGCAAATAAAGCCCATGCCTTCTGGGTGGTTGTCCTCATGCTTGGAGTTCATACAGCATATTAGACCTTGAGCTCTCAGTTTTAGGAAGCTCGGTCACAATGTTAATGTTTGTGATAGTTTAGCTCTGCCCACTAGTGGTCAGTGTATGCAAAATAATAATCTACTAAAGTCTTTTAGGGAATTTAATTTACTCCTTTACTGCATTGTGACATTGATTAGATAAACAAAAACTATAAATGTCAGGTATAAAACATAAGGGTACCATAAAAACATACCATCCTCTATACACCCTTGTCCCTATTGGGGTCAGGTGGGTCTGCTGGCGCCTATCTAAAGTTTACAATGGGCGAGAGACAGGGGTACACCCTGGACAGGTCGCCAGTCCATTGCAGTGCAACACAGAGACATACAGGATAAACAACCACTCATACACACACTCACACCTAATGACAACGTAGAGTTCCCAATCAGCCTAACAGTCATGTTTTTGGACTGTGGGAGGAAGCTGGAGTACCCGGAGAGAACCCAAGCATGCACAGGGAGAACATGCAAACTCCTTGCAGAAAGACCCAAGACCCAAGGTGGAATCAAACCCAGAGCCTTTTTGCTGCATGGCCACAGTGCTACCCACTGCGCCACTGTGCAGCCCCTAAAAACAATACCCACAAAATAAATGTTACATTTGTGGAAAATAAGCAAAAATATATATAATAGTTCCAGATAAAATCAGATATATTCATACTAAAATTAAGTGATATAGATGTATCAAGATACCTTTTATTTTGATTATGGAAAATCAAGCTTTTACATATGCATGTTCTGGGATTTTTTGCAAACATTTTTACACACGCTTGAATGTTTTCCTTAAATTCTTTGTGTGTGGATTGTAATTCCTCCTATATTTGCAGCGTTAACATCTCTGCCTTTGTGATAGGTAAAATATCCCTCTAATCTATTCTTTGCTCTACTGTTTTCATTGAATCCAGCATAATCTGCCCTCTAAATCAGTTTTCTGACAGCCTTACTCGCCTGCTGGATAGAACCAGATGAGAAAACATATGGCAGTCTGTGGAGTCTGCTTTCTGATTAAAGTACTTAGAAATGCCAACAAACAAGAGAGTGACTAACCTGCCTTGACAAACCAAGTGTCACTTGTTTAATCCCCATTGTACCAATCACAAGAAAGCAACCCTCCCATATTTTGCTAGTTCTTTTACACAATCTTTCACGGACCATGTTGAAAAAAAAAAATCACAACTTCTCGTGCGCTCATGACTCCAGTTCCTCCTAACCAATCAGAAGACAAGAATCCAACCCCCAAACGTGCGTCTGCTGCGATCCCATTGGTTGCCCTTTCAAGCGGAGTGGCCTTATGGGCGGGGCCTGGCGTGCTACGTCGAGTTGCGTCCATCGGTCAGCAAGGAAGCTGATTCCAGTCTGTCTGTAGGAGGTCAGCGGGCTACGTATCTTCTCCGGACGTCCATAAAACAACAGGTGAGTTAAAAAAAAAAAAACAGAATCTGTTAACCATATTTTCTGTTGTATTTTATCACCAACAACTTATAATAAAAAAAATAAACGCGACCGCTTAACATTTGCAGAAGTGACGCTGCGGTGGTGTTAAATTACACGTTGGGGGGTAAAAAAAAGCTAAAAGCAAATAAAGAATGGCTGTTTAAAGTTAAAGTGTGTATTGATTTGTTAGACGAAATAAAGGCTTTGTTTAGATTCAGGTTGAATTAGTATTGCGCAATAATGAATCGCTATTATTGTTGTTGTTATTAATATGAGTAGTTTTTGTTTACAAAACAAGAACACATTTGTAGTTTGGTTGTCTGCAAGTGTACAAGTGTGAATGAAAGCAAATCCTCCACATAAATGCACTTCAGCTCCTCTTTATGATCCTTATTATCTGTACAGAGATGTTTGCCTTATAAAACTGGCTGTAAAACACATAAGTCATAGAATGTCATATTTTTTTTATTGTGTGTGTATTGAAAAGGGAACAATGCTGATGAGTTGTTGCCATAGCATAGGCGGTCATTTCCATCTGCAGACCCTGTCAAGTAAAAACATATTTAAAAAAAAAAACTGCCAAGATTAATCTGCTAGTATTTCATGTTTTGGACTCCGCACTCTTCGTTCACTGGTTCTGTTGCGTACAGAGTACAGGACCTGGCCGCACGATAGATCCTAACCTGATAATCTTGACTGCCTCACCAGACGTGAAGCCGAGCAGAGACCATGGAGTCCACAAGGAGACGCCCTCAGCACGGTGTCAACGGAAAAGGATCTGCAGCGTTGGAGAAGACGCCACAGTGGGGAAGAGCCTGGTGAGTGTATCCAGTTGCAGCAGAAAAAAAGGGGTTAAAGTTCCCTTTGAGTTGTTTTTGTAATCCATACTAAAAATGTTCTAATATGTTTAGTAAATATGATTTTAAACTATGCTCCGTAATGCCAATATTGTTATAGGGTATGTAAAGTTGTGCCTTGGAGGATTATTGATTATTTCCACAGAAAACGGAGGTAGTAGATTGTGTGCTTGGCCAATAATTTTCCTGTAAGAAATTGAACATCTAATCATACAGAATATTTTCAGACAAAATGGAGTCAAAATCTATATATTTATTTAAATCTGTTTTCAAATCTTTACGATTTTCTGCCGGACAGTTACTCTGTCCAGAAGTGCTCCGCGCGTTCCCTCCATTCTATTGTGAACACAGTATTATCATAGTGATGATTTTTGTAAATAAACACCAAACACAAACATTGGAATATTTTAGAAATCCATACATCATAACTGCATTTTTGATACAGGAGTCCTCTTAGAGCCTTTAGCTTCAACCTCTGCAGGCCAAGTAATCTAGATGTATAGTAAATGGAGGAGACAAGAGAGTAATCTAGTTCAGGTTAGACAGTACCTGCTAAAAACTAAATAATAAAATAACAAAAATAATATTTCTACGTCGAGTGTTCCCTTTTTAAAACATGAACTAGACATACAGAGGAATCGAAATGATGTTCCTTACTATCCCTGGTTTTATTAAGACAAAACATTCTATCATAAGAAGGAGCACAACAATAAATGTAGTAACAGCTTTAATTATTATATTTGTATTGATTTAGTTTTGATGATAAGATAATTGAATGTTTAGACCAACATTAGATATCATTTTATGTAGACATTTTCCTGACCCACCTCATGTTTCTTCGACCCATTCCCAGGGAGGTGGACTGGTTTTCCCTGATTGCTGTGGTCGGCCTCCTTTGCTTTGCTCCCTTTATTGTCTTTTACTTCGTGATGGCTTGTGATCAGTACGAATGCTCCGCCAGCCAACCACTGTTAGAGTTGTACCATGGAAAAGCAACATTGCTTTCCATCTGGGCTCGGTCCCCCTCCTTCACATGGACCGCCGCTAAGATTTATGCCATCTGGGTCGGCTTTCAGGTAAGGACAGGGTAGTTTGAGCGGTGAATAACGCAAAAAACGTTGTCTTTAAACTTACGTTAATCCTCCTGTCTTTCAGGTTTTCCTGTATATGTGTATTCCTGATGTTTCCCATAAGTTTATTCCAGGCTACGTCGGTGGCGTGCAGGATGGAGCTCGTACCCCTGCTGGTATCAATGTCTCCTTCTATAAATAGACAAAGAAATAGTTCATTTTTGTATTTCTTCTTTAACTTATGTTGGTTTTCTTCTTCGTCTCAAGGTCTTATTAACAAATATGAGATCAACGGGCTGCAGTGTTGGATCATCACCCATGCTTTGTGGTTTGCAAATGCCAACTATTTCCACTGGTTTTCACCTACCATCATCTTTGACCACTGGATCCCGCTGATGTGGTGTACCAATATACTTGGCTACGCTGTATCTACCTTTGCCTTTTTCAAGGCCTACCTGTTCCCAACCAACGCTGAAGACTGGTGAATATAACTAACACAATGCTACCTCGAACATTATGAGGATAACAGAACCTTTTTAACTTCCCGTCTTTCTCTCGTCTGTGTGACTTCACAGCAAGTTCACAGGGAACATATTTTATAACTACATGATGGGCATTGAGTTCAACCCGCGCATCGGCAAATGGTTCGACTTCAAGCTGTTCTTCAACGGCAGACCCGGCATCGTTGCCTGGACCCTGATCAACCTTTCCTACATGGCCAAGCAGCAGGAACTGTACGGTCACGTCACCAACTCCATGATTTTGGTTAATGTGCTGCAGGTAAGACGGGAAGAGGAACTCCATAAGCAAGTATCTCACAAGACAGATTTAAGCTTTCACCCTCTACCCTTAGTTAAATTTTTCTCAAAAATATGAGGGGAAATTAGGAACATTCAAAAAATCCAGATGAGTCAATGCATTGGCAACGCAATCGCAGTGAGTTTTGTCCGTCACGCTGGTTAAGTCCGGGCCTGGGGTCTTTCTGGGTGAAGTTTTGCGTGTTGCCTCCATACACTCGCATGTTCTTTGCATCCCTCCCTACAGTCCACAAACGTGCGTCTTGTGTTTCTGTATCGCACCGGATGCCCAGGGTGTGACCTGCCTCATGCCCAATGACTGCAAGGGATAGTCAACCAACCTGGCTGACAACACATAAGTGGGTGTAAGCAACGACTGGGTGGATGGAGGAAATAAAGTCTGATGACTTATGGGGAGACGAAATCAGGCCACACCACCTGGGAAAAGGCAGACCAGTATTTTTGAAGGGTGTAGGTGGAGTGTGCTGTAATTAATGAAGGGCTTTTAGCTCTGCTGATTAGGTTTCCCGTAAGGAAATTCCGCCTACATCACTCGGAGGAGGAGCAGCTTTTTGCCTGTTAATGTATCAGTGGACCAATACTTTTCCAGTTAAGGAAAGTGAAGAAACACCTTGAATGTTTTATCTGGTGGATAATACCTTTAATAACTCCACCTTGTACACTCTGGTCACTTTGAGTTAATTAAAGGTCTTTTATTCTTCACACCCGACATTATGCAGTCATCAAACCATTTTTTTCTGAACATCTGTGTTTTAGTTGTGTAGAGTGGTTTTGATGAAGTTCTTTACGCAACGTTGATTCGATTTGCCCATTTATAGATCACATTGGTAATAGGCAAACAACTTACAATCCTCTTGGTGTTACAGATTTAAAAGGTATATTTATCTGTAGCACAGGGTAAATTAGTTTGTCTAAGAGACACCAATTGTAGTTTAGCTCATATATACATAGAATCGTAACACAACATAATATGAAGGTATATAATTTAGAATGACACCGTTGACATAAAGTCGAAACTTGAAGTTCACGTACATTAAGTCAATTGTCAATGGCAAAATATATTTTTTCTTCTCTGTTAGGGTATTTATGTGCTGGATTTCTTCTGGAATGAGGCGTGGTATCTCAAGACTATCGATATCTGCCACGACCACTTCGGATGGTATCTGGGCTGGGGAGACTGCGTGTGGCTGCCGTACCTCTACACCCTGCAGGTAACAAACAAACAAACGAACGAAAATCCACTTTGATTTGAAAGCACTATGTAATGCTGTCCAAAACTCAGGCAAAAAAAACCAAAAGCAAAATCAAGGCATAACACATTAAAAACCTAAACCCTCGAAATAGAACCAGACAATAAAAAAGACCATGTCAAGTCACACTGTGACAAACACTTTTGAAAAAAGATGTTTTTAAATGACTCGAAATGACTGTTTAAAGGCAACGTCTTTGACGGTTTCAGTGTTTGAAAGCATTCACACCCCTCTAACTTTTGTTTATATTTTGTGATGCGAGACCAGGTATGATTTGAACATGGGGAGAGCTGCAAAACTACTAATTCCACCAATCGGGCGTGTGTTAAGAGAATAATGGTCGTTTCATGATTTACCTAATTGTTTCTTGTTCCACCAACGCTGCACTAAACCGAACACTGGCTGACAGAATATGATAGTTATTTTAACAGAATTAGAAACATGCCTGTAAAACATACACACTCTGGAGATATATACTTTCTTGTACACATAAGACCTTAGTCTGAAGTATATTCTTTGGCATGGGCTCTTATTTAGCCTTTTCCATCTAACTGTTACGAATTTACACAGTATTATTGTAGGTTGTGACGAAGTAACATGATAAATTTGACATTAAATAACGGTGTATGATATCCCCGCAGTGTATTCAGTTATAGTTCGTTTATATAAAAAAAAAAAGTTTGAGGGATGTAGCCAGTGAGTTACAGAAGCTAAGCAAAATCTTAATTTTAATTTTTTAAGGCATATCCAACAATAAGAATGTTGCGAAAACTCTAACCGAGCTGAAGAGATTCACTGCTCTGGTGTAGCAATCTGCTAATAGCATAACTAATGATCTTCAAAAATCTGGCCTTTATAGTAGCCAGAAATGAAAAAAAAAGCTGAAAGAAGGATGTATTAAACATATGGAAAGGTGCTTGTGTCAAAATGAGACTTAAAATAAACATTTTCTTGCTTGTGCGTCTACTGTATATTGTGGAAACCCAACATATTATGAACATAGTCCTCAGTAGTTGATGGAAACTGGATATAGCAAAGTAAAAGGTAATCCTGGAAGCCAACCTGTTGGGGGTTCTGAGCAGAAGTTCACAATCAGTTACCACATAATGCTTTAGCCCTTTATTTACTGAAATATGTTGTTGTACTTAAACAAATGTGAAAATCTTCAAGGGTTACCCATAGTAAGGCACTCTACATGATCCTAACACTGGCTGAATCCCTTAAGAATTTGATGTATTGTCGATGCATCTGTTGCTTTTAGGGCCTGTACCTGGTGTACCACCCGGTCCAGCTCTCAGACGCTCATGCCCTTGCAGTCCTAGTGCTCGGTCTGGTTGGGTATTACACCTTCCGCTCCACCAACCACCAGAAAGATCTGTTCCGCCGCACAGATGGCGCGTGCTCCATCTGGGGCCGCAAACCAACCTACATCGAGTGCTCGTACCTGTCCGCCGACGGCTGCACCCACCGCAGCAAGCTCATGACCTCGGGTTTCTGGGGGGTGGCACGCCACTTCAACTACACCGGCGACCTGATGGGCTCCTTGGCCTACTGTGCCGCCTGCGGTTTTGGCCACATTCTCCCGTACTTCTACATCGTTTACATGACCATCCTGCTGGTTCACCGATGTGTGCGAGACGAACACCGCTGCAGCAGCAAGTACGGGAAAGACTGGAAACGTTACACTGACGCAGTGCCTTACAGGCTGATTCCCGGAGTGTTTTAAAGACAGGAAAGGGAGGCACTAGAAATTTTCAGCACATGTATTGTAAAATGAGGAATACAAAAGCAAAATAAGCTTGGCTCCTTTCACTGAACATTCTCCACTGAACTTCAAACTTTTGATCAATTTTCTGCATTTTTACTCCAGTGTACTGCTATGCTAGTTTCTTTGTGTAATTCTCTGCCTCATTTATAAAATCAAACGGTTTCTGGTTTCCATAAAGCTGTGACAGTGTCCTATAGTCCAGGATATTTAAAAAACAAAATGCCTTTTTAAAACTGTCACCAGAACACTTGCTGCCCGGTACTGAGCTCCCATAAGCTGCTATTTGTCATTTACAATAATGAACATAGAATATCTGGGATTTAAAATCTTATTTTTTACCCTCTTCTTTAAAAGCATATTCAAAGTTTCTGATATCACAATTGTTTTTGGCTTGCTTTTTAACTCCCACCAATAAAAAAAATATGTGGAGGGTTGTTTGTAGTTACAGTATGGACACAACCTACAGTGAGTTCCTGTTGTCTTATATATTTTGGACCGAACGTCTTCACTTTTCATTTTTCGCCAACTAGCACCATCTAACCCAACGTCCTCCTGCAGTCAAGAAAAGTAATCGTTCTTCAAACATGATACTGTTCACACATATCTGTCTTGAAGTGCGTTTACATTCCAGTTCTGAAGATCTTTATTTTTTTTGTCTGTCAAAAATACTGCTTTGTGTTTTACGATTTCTCAGACCAAAACGACAAACCTCAGGCAATAAACCGAAAAAGAACATTTACGTGTTGTAATGATTTTTATTTCTTTCATCTAACAAACACGTTTAGGCTTTTATTCTTGGGATGCTGGAAGCGTTGAGGCTTCAGAAATCATTGATTGTAATTTTTTGGTTTAAGCACCAGGAGGCAGCAGATAGGTTTCTACAATAGCGAATTGCCTTTTTCCATTATTGTACAAAATATGTAATGAGGTCTTTAATTTTTTTATTTTATTTTGCTGTCTTACCATAAATAAAGTAAAGAAAATATAAAATAAGAAAAGAAAATCTGTATTATTTATTGCAATTTCTATATGGGAAAGAGGTAAATATTGACTGCAATTGGTTGGAATAATAGTTGGAATCAGTTTTTGACTGAATGCAGGTCAGGAATCCAGAAGGAATGGACAGATTTCATTAGATCATTCACTTGCAAATCAGCTATTGAGGGTTCTGACAAGCAGAACTAGTTACATAACAGAGTTAAGAATGTCTCTGGTGGCCAATTTTCAAGGAGTAGCATCCTTAGAGAACTGATGTTATACAACAAGAAGCTGAAGCGGGTGGCAATGGATCAAACAGACATTAAAGGTAACTAGACACAATGACGGATGCAGAACGGCAAACACAGCAGAAAGATTTCATTAGTTTTGACAAATATTAGATTATGCAAGATGGACAGCAACTGTAGCTTCCAACATGTGTTTCTGGAAAGACTTCATAAAGGAAATAGGTTGATTAGTTTTAGTCAGTGTCAACCGGAAATTTTGCTTAGTCGGGTATCGAACAAACAAAGGTCAGGGAAACAATCTAAATCAGAAACAGGGTAGAAAATATCCAGAATCTTAATAGTATTCAGTGTCCATGCATGAGAAGCAAGATTCACAATCAGGGTATCAGGGAAGATTATGACTGGTAATCCATAATAGAATCATTAGGTTTACAGAATCTGATCGGATTGGAGTTTGGGGCTGGGTGAGGCCAGGGTCTTAAGTTCGCTCAGCATGAGACAGACTCAGCAACTGTTGTTTAGGCGTTTTTATCCACATGTATGGGTACTCTCACCTAACTTAGCATGTCTGACATCAGGCTACTGTGAGAACCTTGCTCTTCTAATGCTGAAACTTTTCCCAACACCAGCACACAAGTCTTACGCAAACACCAAATGCAATACTTGCTAAACTGTGTCAAGTACCATTAACCTCTGTGGTATTCCCTAGGTGTGACGCTCCAAGAACTCTGTGCATGGTTTCGCAACACTTGCCAGGTACATGTAAATCATCTCATAACGAGTTCTTAATTTAGATCTGCCATTTTGTGCACATCGCAGCTATTACATGAAGCCTGTTAATGAGAGTCACACCATAATGTACTCTCAAAACTACACATTTATTCCCAAAATTTATTTTAAAAGGCAACCACTAATGATCCATCAAACCTGGCATGTCATTCTGCTGTGCCAGCATTTTACAGGCCTGTATTCTGGTGCTCAACCATCAGCAGGTTTCTTCCTAGTATAATCACACGTTAAGGATGTAAATTAGTTATGGAAACAGAAAGCATATTGATTACCTGGGTTCAGGCTAAAGCAATTTGCACCTGATTAATTTTACTGCATTATGTTCAACCAAATTACCTTTGATTGTCGGTTAGGTCAGACTTCTTAACAGATTTCTCTTGAAGAAATCTGCGAGAATCTGTCTGCAGTTTTTTTCAAAGCTGACAAAAAGCTCATTGTAAAAAGAATGGACATCTAGACAAAGGGAGGATCTTTATATGATGACACTAATAGTTTGAGTATTGAATTTTTTTCCAGTGGGGGATCATTCACCCATCCATATAAATGTCCAGTGTGCACAGTAACCATATTGTTGAAGCCATTATTTTGCAGCTGAATGTTTTACTTTAAGTAGAGGGCAGGTGGGGGTCACAGAGAAACTCCTGCAAAGTGAGGAGTGGGAACGAATGACACAGACATTGAGAGACAAAGGCAGAGAGGCAAGAGTCGAATTAGAAATAAAGTGCACACAGTGGGACACTTGGTGTCGGTGCCACTCCTTAACGAAACTTGTCTTGATTTCCCAAAAGATCAAATTAGTTTTTATTGGCAGGTGGAGGGGTACGTTGCCGGCGGGTAATAGTCATAAGGTACAAGGAAAGAATCCCCACAGAGAGAGAGAAAAGTGCATGATTTGTCAGCAAACTTCAGTCACTGGTAATTGACATGAACACAGCAGCATTTCAGTCTGCAGTGGGAATATAACCACATTGTGACTGGTGAGGTTAGATTGACTGGCTGATTATGGTTGGTAGCAGAGGAGTCATTTTAACTGTAATATTGTTGATTTATTTTACTTTGGGATTGGTAGTTACTCTTCATCAGATGTGCTACCTCATTTCTTCTGCTTGAACACACATATAAAAGTAAGAAACTTCCCTGTGGTAGTCCAAAGTATTGCTACGGTGAAACAGCCTGGCTAAGTTATTGGATCCAGGCACAACAACACAAAAAAAAATCATTTTATTTACTTATTTTAGTTTTGATTTCAAATTTCCTGCAGTGGGTTCCCAAATCTTTATACAGCAAGGCACTACGATGTAGTATTATAGTTAAAAGTGCTGTAAACACTTGTATTAAATGTTGTGCCCCACACCGACAACATCATAGCGAGAATGATTTCAGCACTACTGACAACATTTTTATTCTTTTCCTCTCTTTGTCTTCTTCTGTCATGCATTATGGATCAGGAAATAAACTGAGAAAAAGCAGTTTATCAAAATACCGCGATTAAATTCCCTGTCTCCTTGTTAGTTACTTCGAAAGATGAATTTTATAAGGATTAGGAGACAAAGCATTAGAGGGATTAAACTGATGTCTCAGACTTCAGATCAAATCCACAGCTGATTTGGTTAAAAAAGGATTATACAAAATATAACAAGTTAGCCTCTGAAGTGTAAAACCAGCACAGGTTCGGTAAACAAGTTGCCCTTAATTTACATGCTTGAAGTAAAACAGCCAGGGGCGTCCTGCTGCTCCTCCTGTGTTCACTGTCAGACAATCAGACTCCAACTGAGTTCTGCATCTGTAACTGCCAAATTTTGACAAAATTGTAGAAGCAGATGCACAAAAACTCCTCATGAAATAAAAAAAAAAAAACATTACAAGAACCTGAAGGGCTTACGATTTAAATCCAGGTTTAAAACAAAAAAAAAGAAAGAAAAGAAAACGTCATAGATACATATGTTGACTAGTTTCAAATCATTATAGCAGCTAAATGTAAAGCAGGTGTCCAGTTTCCATGAGGAGGGGATTTCTTTTCTTTTGGAGGGTGTGTTTGGTTGCTGTGGAGACAGACAGTTATGCATCGCTGAGAGGGAGTGTGATTTTTGTGGCAGGATTGTCCGAGTGACAGCCACCCCATCAGGGTAAAGGATACTGTCACTGATGTTCGGGTTAACAAACACCCCAAATTAGCAGCACCTCATTTTCTGACTGCTGACTGACCAGATTTTTAATCAAGGGGGACATTTATTTGGCAAAGGGATCTGTGTCACAGTCGTTGCCGTGAATTTTATTGTTATGAGAACAGGGCGGATAATGGAAGTCCAAAACACTGTCATCATTAAAAGAACACATCACTTAGGCAAGGTTTAAATGTGTTTATCAAAAAAGGTGGACTGTAGTCTAAGAAAAAGCTTGAAGTTGTGGTTACATGATTGCCTAAGATAAGATGTCTAGGAGATGGAGGCACTTTTTGCTATTGCCCTGAGACCGTTTCTGTACATTCCCCTAGCTTTTTTATTTAAACAGCAATTACTTAAGGGAATCACTCTGATTTGGCAACTTACCTTGTTTTTCAGGTTTTATGGGTATGTGTGTTTTTTACTGTTTCTCTTTATCCTTGAAGTTTTACCCTCAAAAGCTTTTAACATTAACTTTACTATCCCTATATCAAGGTTTGGCTGATTTTTATTTTGATGGGGTTATTTAATTTACACTTAAGAAGGACTTTGAATCTCAAGACAAAAGGGCCAACAAAGCAAATCTAATTTGATTAGAATTGGAAACCCAAACAATGTTTACACCCTGGCATTAAATTTGGTGCTAAAAACTCACTACTTTACATTCTTCACTTATTTTAAGAAGTAAAATTAATATGTTCAGCAAAAAATTCTTTAACAAACACTCTTTGGTACTTTATTCTGGAGGTGTGATGGATTTTTATATATAGCATCTCAGTTAAGGCCCATTGGATGGACGGAGGGATGGATGAAGCATACAGCAACTTAATATTTACCTAAGCAGCAGCATAGGACATAATACTTTTTATGAGTTACTGGTTAGTTTATTAAAAACAACTGCTCAGTGGCTGATTAACACAAATAAGCGAGTAGCTAATAACAAGCAAATCAGTTATTTAGCATTTAGATATGCAGACGACAACTTGTGTCCAGCAGAATGAGGAACAAAGGAAATTCCTTTTATGTTGACTGTGATGTTGCTGTTGGTGCCAGACAGGCTGTGTCAAGACTTGCTGATATATAGCATTTTCTTTACAACTATATATTGAATTTACAGAGAATGGCTGGAAAAAGGGGAAACATCCAATAAGCTGCAGTTGTGTTGATGAAAAGGCCGCCTGTATGCAGGATGTTAACAGGCACTTTACAGTATTAGGATTGCTATCTCTAAACATGTTCAGTCTCTTAGCAGATGGGCCACAGCAGCAGTAGAGGCAGAGTAGATACTAAACAGGTCTACAGTTTCTAAAGGAGACACACAGATACGCACTGGTCAAAAACGCAGGAATAAATACACATAGACCGAAGGGTGATTTAGGGTGACCAATTAACTTAAGACTTGTGGCTTTGGACTGGGAGAACTTATAAAAAGACACCAAGCCAGAATTTAAACACAATACCTTCCTACTTTAAGGCAACAGAGCTAAAGCATGAGTCACTGTGTAACCCCTGTCATTGCCGCAAACACAGGAAACTTGAAAATGTAATTAACTTGTATTTCATGCTTATTTCAGACGTCATAGCTACAGTAGACTGACAGTGAACCAAAAAGAATATTCATACTGACTGTTGCTCTTTTTTCCTTTTCTTTCATTTTAAAATCTTAATTTCCTTTACTTTTACCCGATTGCTGGTATGTTCTTCCTTTTGAACACCTGTTATAATGCTTAATCATAGCAACCGGGGGGTTTACTACTGGGAGGAGCTAAAGGACATCACAAAACCCCAAATAATTCTTCAATTGCAGCCACAACTCCAAGATTAAAAGATCGAAAAAAAGAGGTGCCATGGATCAAGACACAGAGCAAAGTAGTAAGAAAGAAGAAGGGAGTTTAAATAATCTCTGAATTTACTTACAATCTTGGGCATCCTCTTAATTATACTGTTATACAGTGTCTTCAGGTTTCTGAAGGCTTCTTAAGACCCACAGGAATACAGACCCCTGTAGAAGATCTTTAGTGCTAAGGCCATTACTAACTACAACAAATCCTTTAAGAAACTTTGATAATATGAGCTACAACAGCAATTTATCCCACTTTGGAATTATCAAAGTATGTCTGCATTTGAACTGAATGTCGAAATGGCTGACTGGTCTGAACTGATCCGATGATAACTGACACTGCAGTACCATCTCAGCCATTCCCTAATAGTTTTCTCTTTCATAAATCACAAGGGCAATGATTCTTGCATTACCCATAATCACACTTGCAGCACCCACACAGCAAAACTGTCATGTATTGATTGTAAAAGGGGAGAGCAATCCAATGTATTGTCTTTTCAACTGGCTGAAGAAGAAACAGAGGTTACTTAAGTCAGCAGCTTTAGTTCAATGAAAATGAAAGAAAAGCCATGTTTTAGACTATTAACCACCCAGATCTGCATACGCAATCTGTTCTACTAGGCATCCAATGCTGAGACTGGTTCTTCCTTGCCACATTATTAGCTTTGACCTTCGCGTGTCAGTTCCAGCGTTGATCCTTAGCCAGGAAAGCCCTGCCAGAACTCAGGCCAAAAATAAAGGGCTAACACATGTTGCATTTTATGAACAGCCCAGCCAAGGATTGTTCATATACGGTCATG